>BGPT01002536.1:66744-82275 GCA_003297045.1 Symbiodinium sp. clade C Y103
ACTTGCGGCCACTTGCGGCCACTTGCGGCCACTCGAGTGGCTGCAAGTGGCTGCTTTTTTGAATTTCAAATACCGCGCGTTTTGCGACCTCAATGAAAAAATATTTGACACGAGTAAATCAATTCATACCAAGGTGCTGAGCTTCTTCCTTCAGCTGTCGGATGGTCCGGTCTTGCAGCCACAGGCCTGACATTCCGACTTCGATAAGGAGAGTCAAAGTATCAACACAATCAGCAGCGACTCTACATGCTTACACCATCTTGCAGGGACAAAAGGAAGGTGTATCCATGGAGCGGCCGAGTCACATTCACAGTCTTTGCCGCTTAGCAGGGCCACGACAACCTGGCCACTTGGCTCATGATGCACTGGCTGCTAGCTAGCTGCCAGTTGAAGGTCAGTTCTATGGGCAACCCTCACAATATGAATTTGAAGCGATCCTAGATGCGTTCGGAGTAACTCAATGGCAGACCACGAGGATTTACACTTGGGGACACACCAGTCAATTCATGAGTATACCTGAATACCTTTGTCAGCACTACAGGCAAAAAGATAATGAACAAGTGAACATTCTGACATATTGAATACTGTTTTGGCATGGGACTGGCTCCCGCAAACCCGTGACCTTCTTGTCATCGCTGCCCTTTGCAAGGTCGTCGTGAGGTGTCTTGCCTGACAACACAACTCAGCTGCGGAAGCCAAACAACCCCGGCGCCAACCCAGAACAGCCCACAGATCCCACAGGAAAGTTCATGATGCCAAGTTCTTCGTTTTCGCCATGAAGTAAAAACATGTCTGTGATATTGTATGATGCTGCAGGAAAATCTTCCTGTGCAGCTGGCTACATCAAGGACGTCCTGAACATCCTAAATATCCTAAATCTTGGGAACGAAAGGACATGACGAGGACGTGTGGTGACGGGCCTGGTGCTCCGTCAGCTGGGTCCACCTCAGCACGAGCCCAATGCCGAAGTCACCTATTTCATCCTATTTCAAACATCCAAACACAAGAATGATGGAACAGCCACCTCTCTCCCAAAATTATGGACATGCATTAACAAAAAATATTCAAATTCAGGAAACAAATTGAAGGAAACCGTGTTTTACGTGTTTTCACCCAAAATTAGAAGATGTCCATCCGTTTCCCGTACTGTAATTTTTCTCTTCAACAAATAGGTAAGAACGACTTAGAATTCTCCGGCCGGAACTGGGTTCCCGAGCCTTGTTGGCATCTGTCCTGGGGTACCAGGGCTGATTATATCATATTATATCTTGATTTGATTGTACTTGATTGAGTAGACCTACAAAAACACAGAAAAAATGATGAAACTTAAGTTCACCGCTACTAGCCACATACGATGATTTAGCAAAGTTTTGTGTGTGTGTGTGTGTTCCACTGAAAAATGTGAAAAAATGATAAAGAAAATGCAAAAAACAACTGAAGGACAACTAGGTGTCAGTTCCCTAAGGTATGTATGGCAAACATCAAGGAACCCTAATTCAATTAAATATGTCATATCTGATTTGCTCAAGGGCACGCATTTCTCGGACCGGTGATTTCGTGAATTCACGTGTTGGGGGCGTTGCATGTTTGTACAGCTCCACTTGCACAGCTTTGAATTGGAAGATGTCGGGGGTGTCCTAAAATGGGGGTACCCAAAAATGGATGGTTTATGATGGAAAATCCATCTATAAATGGATGATTTGGGGGTACCCCTATTTTAGGAAACCTCCAATTGGAAGATGTGGCCACCCAGGCTGTCGCTGCTGCAAAGCCTGCCTCGCCCCTGCTGCTTGAATCCCTGCGGCTACCTTGCGACATGCAAATCATTCAGATTCATTCAGCATCAGCTTTCTGTGACGGGGTACTTTCTCCTACGAAAAGCAACAAACTGGCTAGACTGCAAAAACCTGGGAACAGAGAAATACTTTTGAACATCTTCGAACCAACACTGCACTCGCGAGTTTGCAGTGCGAAGGCTCCCACCCACGTCTCCTCTGGAGATTGTCCAGGCTCCTGAGGCTCCTGAGACTGGTGTGCTTGAGCAGAACCGCCACAGCCCATGGTCAGCAACCTGCAGTCTGTGCACACTTACCCTTGATTATTCTGTTTTTGCTCTAATCAGGCACTGAAGGCAGAGCCAACAATCAAGCTTAATAACCGAAATCAAACCTTGGAAAGAGGCATGGTGTGCCCAAAAGTCACACACGAGACAAGCCATAATCCAATGGCCATCAATCAAAACAAAACCTGTCACACACTATAGCAATGCAAATAGAGCGCCCCGCATAAGCAATGCCCAGCCAACATCTGTAAAATATTCAAATGCCAACCAAGCCCAACCAACAGGGCAACATCCCCAAAGCCAAACCAAGATCTGTCAAAAAACCTGTCACACACTATAGGCCCAGCCAACCGGGGCTGAGAACTGTCTGTAAACTGATGCCCAGTCAAGCGAGGCTGCATCCGCAGGGCAAACATGTAGCTGTAAAATCCCATGCCAATCAACCGGGGCAGCATGCCTTCCCAATGCCAAGATTATCAATGCAATGCCGGCAACCACGTTTCACAGCAGCACAAAACAAAGAAACTAAAAACCGCCAAGCAAAACCAAGCTTTTGAACTGCAGAGCTGCTCAACCACACACAACCCATCACAGCAGCTCTGCAGCTGGACCATTTGCAATGCATGCAGCTCTAGGGTTAGGTTGTTGCCAGACAAGCAGGCAAGCTGTCCAGGCCCCCATGACCAGCGTGTGACAACCAGCCCGCGAGAGTTTGGGTGGCCCCAATTCAGCTTCTAGTTCTTTAAAACTCCACCCAACACATCATCACAACAACGTTCCGCAGGGCTGTGGTTGAATTGAGAGCAGGTTTACTATGATATCAAACATGCGCAATCCAATGAATGCAATCATCAGATTCTTTGCTTTTAGATGAGCTGACGCCCATGTCAGGATGTTGAAGACCGTTCTGGTTACACCGGGGTCAAAGTAGATGGCGCAGACCCCAAATTAGATGAGGGCGTAATAAATGGTACCGAGAATGTTAAAAACAACGGTAGCAACATGTAGCAACAACGAAATGTTCCAACAGTCAACAAGCATCCCCAGGCAATAGAAACCCCTGCATGACACTGCTTGATCGTAAATCCGCCTGGTTGTCCAGCTCAACTATCGGACTTGCAGCATTGCCACTCGCACGGCCATGCAGCTGCTAGTGAGAATCGACAAAACAAATGGTTCAATCCGAATTTTGGCGGTACCTGAGCCTATAGTACAGTAATNGCATTGCCACTCGCACGGCCATGCAGCTGCTAGTGAGAATCGACAAAACAAATGGTTCAATCCGAATTTTGGCGGTACCTGAGCCTATAGTACAGTAATTGGAAAGCGGCAAACGAATTGATGTTGCTTCTCTGATNAATCGACAAAACAAATGGTTCAATCCGAATTTTGGCGGTACCTGAGCCTATAGTACAGTAATTGGAAAGCGGCAAACGAATTGATGTTGCTTCTCTGATTTTTTTCTCTGTCAAATGGTTTCGCAAGGCTATGCACATGGTGATAGAAATTCTTTCACCACTCGATTTCAATCTTCTGAGGCTTGAAGAATGCGCCAAGAGGCAGCAATGATGGCTCCACAAGCGGCAAGCAAAACGGGTGAAACGAAACTCCAAAAGGCTGAACAACAGAGTGTGGTGTCTGTTGTCGAAATATGTTGGAGCCCAAACTATCTGAAAACCATATCTTCAAGTGTGCACCTCTTGCAAAACAGCACTGGATTTGGTGCATTTTCGTACCGATTCGACCAAGGGCTTGTGAAACATGAAGGCCACACGGGCGAAACATCATCACATCAATCCAAAGAGCGCACCAACAGCTAAGCTCNATTCGACCAAGGGCTTGTGAAACATGAAGGCCACACGGGCGAAACATCATCACATCAATCCAAAGAGCGCACCAACAGCTAAGCTCTTCCGCGTGCAAAACATTCAATCTTCATGCCTCAGGTGGCGCAAAGGTGCAATCTGCATCAGGGCCGCGTCTTGCTGGAAGCAGTCAGACTCGGAAACGAACCACCTGCTCTCATTAACACATTTGTGCAGCCAAGGTTCTGCACTCTTCAGAATCCTTACGACTTCATCCGGCCCCTTGTCTCTCGCATTGTCCAATGGAGTCTCGCCTGAGATCTGCAACTGATGCTGGTTGCAGCATCACACTCATGGGTCTTGCTGTAATTTCAAGAACAAGATTGACGCATTTACAAAATTCCGTCACTGTATTGAAGGATTTACCAAATTTTTGCTATAGTTTCAAGAGACGTGAAGTAAAGCGTCTAAGTCTCATGTATCAAATTCCGGCACTTGAACACCAAAAAGATCCAAAAAGTAAGTTGCCTTCATTCTTCACGCCAGTTATTCAGGTGCTCGACGACACTCCTTTTTTGTCTCCGGTGTGCATCTCTCTGTCGCTCCCTGCTGCATGTTTCCTGCTTTGCAGGGTTTTTGATGGGCTCCCCCATCACTTGTTCCACCTTTGCTCCCATTCTTTCCCGTCTGTGATCCGTCTGACTTTGCCGCAATCAAGTAAAACCAGGTTGATGGAGGAATGAAGTTTCGAGTAAAAAACTGCACTTTGTCCAGCGTTCTGGTAAAAGCATTGGCTGCATGCATGATTCTGGCTTTTGTCTCCGGAGGCTGCATCGGAAAAAACAGGGTAGCTGCTGACTCTTGCAGGTATATCTCCATAGTCCGGCTGCTGAGCCACCGGCCACGCCTGCGCGTAAGTTCAGCATCTTCCCAAAGCATTTGAAGATGGGTCGCACCACCCGCCCTCATGCTGCCTAAGTCCAATGCCCGACTGTCAGCTTTTGAGTTGCATGGTAGCAAAAGAGCTGATAGAAGCTGCTTGAATCTGCTCCTCAACAGTTGTGGCGAAGAACGCCACAGCTTTGACTCTGGGGGCAAATGCTCAAAAGCACATCTAATCAGCTCGACAAGGTCTCCATACTCAATCTTCGCAACCTGGTGGCGCGCGGCTCGGAACCGAGTCTTAGGTTCCTGCACCCTGAGCAGTACTGAAGCCGCCGTAAACATGACATCAGATGGAAGAATGAGATCTCGCCGCTTTGCCGCCAAAACTTCTCCGATCCGGCAGATTCCTCCCCAGCTTATAGCCAGGACTCCAGCGACTTCTATCCAGCCCCAGCACATACAAACTGTCAACAAAGCCAAAAGAACCTGAAAAGGACATGCCACATGGTGTTCAAACGGTTCCTCCCGCAGCCATGAAAAGGCCATGTCCCATGCTCCAGAGAGCAAACGCCGCACTGAAGGTTGAGTAGATCCTATGGCATTTATAGTTTCAGAATAATGGCTGTATGGTCTGCCGGCATCAAACAGAGCTCTTCCGTATTCAGCTAGCAGTTTGTTGATGAAGTCTGGGTCTCCATATGCTTTGCTGAGGACAGTCTTCAAGCAGTGGCCTTTTCCAAAAACCCATGCAGAAAACTGGGCAAGTAGCCTGTCTCGGTTGGCCTTAGTCACAGTTTGCACCGGTCTGCCAAACTCCAGAGTGCAGTGCTGGCGGCGCTCTTGCCGTGCTCTGTCGTCAGCATGACGTGGCTCAAAACCATGGCTATCAACGCTACCTACCAAAATCCATGAACTCCTAGGGGCACTACCGCTAACTAAAAGCAAAACCCAAAAAGCTATTCCTCCCTGAAAAAGAGGGCCCTCACCTGGAAATCCAAGAGTGGAGTCGAAATCCAAAATGGTTTGATGGAGGGAAATGGGCAAGCTTTTCTGACGGCAGCGCCAATTGAAAGAGGAGAGCCCTGGTGGAAGAAGCTTGTGCCGCAGGGAAAGTCCAAACACAAGCATGACCCAGTTCGAAATCCATCGTCTGAGTCTGGGCAGCTCTGCCAGCTTGTAAAGTCCATCAAAGTCCAAAGCTGAGTAGGCAGGAGCATGCCCAACTGGTTCTCGAAGATCTACGGATCTTGTAGGGTCATCTGAGACATTGAGACGCGTGGGGCAGAAATGATTTGAGGGGAAAACTCCAAAAGCAATGGCAATCGCCATGATCTTCCTAAGAAGTGGTGCCAGGGCTCTAGAAGAGCTTCGCCCCTTGGAGGTGGAGAAGAGAGCAACGGAGGAGTCAAGCAAAAAGGAAAATCTGCCGCCCCCTTTTCTTGCAGCTCTCTTGATTGCCTGCAGGTAAGATGCAATCTCTAAAACATTTATATGGCTCCTCCCTGTCCACTTCCAACTTGAATCTACGCTCCACTCCTCACATCTGACAACTTCGTTGGCCAAAGGCTCCTCAAGCCCTTTCGCCTCAAAATCACAGGCGTGGCGGAGCTTCTCTTCAAACTGAAGGTGGGACTGAAAAAGCTGTCCCAGGGCATGAACAAGGCCAGGGCAGTAAACTGCAGTGCCCTTCGTCAGTTGGCCCTCAATTCGCACGTGGGGGTGGTCTCTTGTACACCTCCTCACAATTTCATCTGGCCTCATGTTGCATGTGAGAAAACGGAATTCTTTTTGATGTGGACTCCCAAATGCGCATGAAGCTGTTGACACTTCTCTGATTCCTGGGAGGGTCAGCAAGTATAACCACTCTCGCAACCATGCCATTTTTGACCTCCTTGGTGTTTCCAGCAATCCAAAAACTTCGGCATAAAGAGCTGCCCACAATAAGGCAAGTCCTCTGAAGGCCAAGCGATTCCCAACCCATACCTTTGGGTTTTGTTGACAAAATCCTCTGGGCTGTCGGTACGATCGGACAGCAGGAAAAGCCGCAGGAGAAAAACTCGTGCATGGAGGTTCGATGGCCACACTGCGGACCCTTCTGTGTTGAATCAAGAAAAGGAGCCAACTGAAAACTCTATCGGAAATGAGATCATACTGTCTGCTGTATGAGATGTCTATGATGGGCCCCACTACAAAACCTCTTCTTGACATCTCGTCGGACAAGACCCCACTTCCTCCACAAACCTCTATAAAGTCAAAGTGCTGCGCCAAAGGTCTCTCAGGACTCTCATTCGGCTCTTCGCCTGGATCTCGCCAGGCATCTGGCGCCTCTTCAAGCCACTCCTCCCAATCCTCCTTCTCTACCGCATATGCTGCTCGCAAGAAAGTCTTTGGCCAGGGATCCAAAAAAGACCTGGCTCCCTTGAAATCTCCTGACAGCCATAGTGCTTTGCTAACTTCCTCTGAAACTCTGCAACTGCAAAAAGCTCCTTTCTCAGTGGATGCATCTGATGCAAAAACAGTCTGAGAAACGGGGGAGAGGAGGTTTGAACTGGCGACTGGAAGGAGAGCAGAGGCTATGGCAAGCTCGTTTGCATGTCTCCTCGGGAGGGAAAAGAGAGAGGAAGCTGATGGCCCGCTGGTTTCATTCGGCACTGTCTTGAACACTAAATCCAAAACTGACATCGCTGCTCTCCTGAAACAAAAAGCTGACACCAAACCACCCACAACTGAAGCATGAAGGTCTGTGGTGGTATATGCAAGTTTTGCGGACTGCAGAACAATCCATGACAGCGCCAGCCTCTTTTCTGGGGGAGAAGCGACATTGATGAGCCCCTTCTGAACCAAAGCAGGGGAGGAGTCTACGTGGGCGCCAACAACAGTCGCTTTTGGCTGGTCAAAAATATCTTTTGCATCAGATCCTGCAAGGCCCTCTGCCTTATATGTTTCTTTTGCCTTGACAAACGCTTCTGAGCCCCGGTTAGCTCTGGTACCGGGGCGGCCTCCCAAAGAAGAAGCAGGAACCTGAGAGATGCTGAAAAAATCATCGATGACCAAACCTTGAAAAAGCCCTACCGGTCTTGGCAACTTGTCAGCTCTCAAAGTGCAGTCTTCTAAAAGGGCGCCGCTCTCACACAGAAGGCCGGTATGGCCAGAGATGCCGAACTCGACACCAAGTTGGTCTCCCTGCAGGATTGAACGAAACGCTCCGTAGACTGGGCATGAGTCGGAGAAATCCCTGTCATGAAAAAAGGGGCCCCCTAGTTCGTCTCCAAAAACTGTGCGGTCGATCTTTCTAGGGGCTGACTTTGCCCTGGCCACAAAACGCTCATAGGCCGCTGTTCCCTTGAACTCTCCTAGCTCCATGGGTGGCCACAAAAGGTTTGACCTGGACCTCTCATATGTGCAGGCAAACTGGTGGTAGAAGTCTGAACGGTCGGTTATACTGACCCTGACCCCTGTGTGCTCAGGAAGAAGGAGCCTGCAGATCTGTGCCCCCGTTGGGAGTGATTGGCTTGGACCTTTGATCCTACCCTCGTAGGCATTTCTCCAACGTCGATCGCCAATCTGCCGATCTTGTGAGGCTGATTTGAAAGCATTGAAAACTTTGACCTTCCCTCGCATCCTCTAGGCACCACTCTTGCTGGGTGAAGTTCGAGCAAATTGTTCTCATCCCAGCGCTGCAAAAGAGCAAGAACTGCTGACCTGCTTTCCTCCTCCAAATTTGGAACTCCTCGCTCGCAAACAGGCTGATCCAACTCTATGACCTGGGGTTCTACGTAGGCCATCCACAGTTCATCCTCAATGTACTGTGCTGCATCCCAGGCGCCTGTTCCTGAGATCTTCAACCTTGACGCATCAAGACTTTTGTAAGGTTTCAGCCTGGGATCCCAACTGTTGTCTTTGGGAATGCTGATACCTGCAGCCTCCTCATGGTATGGGTTTGAGGAGAAACCCAGTGCAAATGCCGCTGAAGTCAGTTCTTGTAACCTCGCCAGCAGCACCAAATTCTTTCTTCCACTGGAGGCGACTTCAATTGCGGCCCCAGGATCACTCGCTCTCACTAGCAACCGTAGGCGGTCAATTGCCTGTTGCTGAATAGCATTTGGCTGCCTCCGCAAGAGATCAAGAGGGAAGGTGGCATGAGAGCAATATGCATAGTTGAGGGCACAGATGACGACCCATAGCGGCCTCTCCAGCATCAGTTCATACCTCTTCCTCCTTGGCACTTTTGGGTCCAGAGCAACTGCAGGGTGGAAAGACGGTAGGGGCAATGGAAAGAGAGCGGTAGGAGATGAGTCTGGGCCATCTCGGCGGAGACAAAGTGTTGAAGCCAGGTACCTGCCAAAATCTGTGCGGGTGGCAAGGACCCAGCGGATGATAGAAAAGCACCAGGCACTGAAGGAAAAGGAAAAGGAGGCAAAGCTATCTTTTCCCTTTGGCTCTGGAGGTACATGAGCAAATTCATCATGCTTGGAGAGAAAAGGGGGAAATTGATCCTCCTCCTCACTGTATTGTACTGGCAGGGTGTTCTGGTCAGAAGCTATCCCTGCTGGTCCTGCTGTGTCTGTTGTGTCTGTGGTGCTGAGCCGCTGGCATTGTTTGCCGCAGGGCGGCGTTTTGGCTTTGCTTTTGGGTTTGGGCTGGGATTGGCTTTTGCCTCTGGTTGGGAGCCCTTTGCTCCTGTGGCTTCTGCTCTCTTGGTGAAAAGGATTTCGTTTTCCTTGATCACCGCTAATGCCGTCGTTGCCCACGTCTGGGAGCAGAGAGCACCGAAGGGTTTCCTCCCCCCGGTAGCCGCAGAATTGCGGTTCAGCCACAAGTTCTGAGGCGGATCCTCCAAGAGGCCTAACAGCCATGCTACTTGCCATTGCCCTCCATCGAGGGCTGCCTGCTCCAGCATCACTGCCAACATTGCAGTGTGATCCTGCACAGCCTGCAGATTTCCTCGGGCTGCATGATCGTAAATATGAGCCACTGCCCACATCACCAGTCCCAAATCTCTGGACTGTCCGTAGCCCCCGTACCGTTCTAGGTAAGCCATCAGGGAGGTGCTCCTCGCTTCTTCGAGGGTAGCTGGGATCGTTCCTGCCGGGTTCATCCGACGGTGGATGTTCTGGGATACTCTCAAGAAAAACTGACCTGATTGGCTGGCTAATTCCCTTTGGAGTTTTTCCCTCCCAGCTGATCCCTTGACTCCCATACTTTGAGAACCTGTAGCTCGCTCAGAGGATCGGTCTGGCTGGTGTGAAGATGGCTGACCAGGGTATTGAGGGCACGACTTTGTGCCAACAGGGCTGCAAGGTATTGGTCTGCTGGCTGATTGGTGGGGTCGGCTCCCAGGCCTGGGGGATCGTCTTCTGGCAGCTTCCTCACTGCCTCTGATGGGACTGCATCCGGAACCATCCTGGTTCGTGGAGGGGGGCCTAGCAGTGTTGCTAGGGTCCCGGGACTGCCGGGGGTTCTGGTCAGGCTGGATGAAACCGGGGCTCCTGTCTTGGGGGCTGGTTGGGTATATGGTCTCTCCGGTGGTGGATCCAAACGGGGCGGGGAGGCAGCTATCTGCCTTTCTTGCTGGTCTGCAACTGCTTGCAGCTGGGCTGTCAAAGTTGGCAGAAGATCCATGATCTGATCTACCTTTGCAGACAAACTGGCAACTGTGGGCTTTTTGGCAGCTGTTGCTTTTGGCAGTGGAGGCCCTGGACCGTTGGTTGTAGTGCCATCTGGATGACTTGCTGAGCTCCGCCTTAGTGCACTCCGCCTTCTTGCAGGTGGTGAAGATACCTCTCCCGGTCTGTCTTCCTCCTCCTGAGCAGAGTAAAAAGCCATGCGCTCTCCCAACTCTTGCGACAGCCATTCTCTGACCTGGGCCATCAAGCTGTCCATGTTCATACGTTCTGTCCCTCCTCCCTCGTCCAAAAAAGGAATGGCAAACGGAAAATCTGGTGACTCCTCCGAAAAAGGTTCGTACATGCCATCTGCCATAGGGGAGGCTAGGTCCACTACCAAGACCTCTACAAACCTCTCTGGCCCTCCCAGCTCTGTAAAAACTGGGATCATACATCGCATCCTCGCGCCCACTAGCGCCTCTTCGCCAGCATGTGCTGGCTCCGCCCATGCGTCTACCATGGCATCTGTAACCACTGTGCTTGGAAAAGCCATGAGCATGCCATTTGGCCTCCTCAACAAAAGAAGAGCTTGCACTGAAAGTGGTTCCTCCTCCTCTGGCATGGGCCAACGAAACAGCATCATCGTGGGCTCCTTCATTGCCGCCTCGGCTCCTTCTAGTTCCATACGTGCAGTGGTGGCAAATCAACGCCAGCACCACTGCAGTATGCCTCAGCCTCTGCCAGACTAGGAAAGCCGTGGCAAATGGTTGTCTGGTCAAAGTGACCAGTGATGCGGTTCAGGTCGGAAGCGTTCGCGACCCGAGTGGGGGCACTCAATCCTCTGGCTCGAAGGATGATGTAGACCCTGGGTGCCAGGTTCAAGGCCACTGTTGACCTTGGTTTGGCCAGGCGGCCAGCAAGGGCGAGCCTTGCCCAGTAACCGGCCTCAAAGGCCCTCTTTGCACGGAACTCCGGCGATACGCCTCCTCCACTGAGTCGCTTGCACCCAGAAATCAGATGCTTGGGACACTCTGGAATGAGTTCTGCAAATGAGTTGTAATCTCCGTCCCTTACCAAGGACCTCCTCCTGTCCAGGTCCGATTGAGGACCCTGGGATGTCTCCTCCTCTCTGATAAGTTCCCAGTCAGCTACACCTGAGCTGGCCTGGCTGGACCCTGCACCTTGAGCAGGCCTTGACTGAATTGCCAAGGAAAGCCTATCTAAGGCTGCCACGAGTTCTGCGACTCCTGCAGGGGTCTCACTCATCCAAGAAGGCCCTGTAGCCTTGGAGTCTCCTTCTGACCCTGGGGTGCAGAGGAGGAAAGGCCGAAGCCGATGCCGCTGGAGCTGGTTGCTGGATGGAAGATTGAAAGGGGCAAAAGAGCCAAAATCCAAAGAGCAAACAAAGGCCTGAGCAGGCAAGAAATCCAAGGACAAATGCCAGGAGAAGAGATGGCAAGGTTGAGTGGCCGCAGTGGATTGGGCACTGAAGACCCCAAAAGCCGGTGAGGACCCCCTCTCTCAAAAAAGAAAAGCCCTCAACTAAAAGCTGACACCACATTCACTTGAGACTTGAACAGGCGAAGTCATCATTGCGTTTGTTGTCACACCTATCTCCAAGTTGCTGAAACCTCCTTGCCCCAGGGCCAGAGTCCAGAGGTTGCCTTTCACTTTCATTGTGGCTTTCATAGACTGTGCTGAAAATTCTGGAAAGAACAAGTGTGCCACTAGTGTGCAGTTTCAAATCACTTGGGCGTCATGTTCTTGCATTCAAAGTTGAAGGCGACCCGCAAATCAGTGGAAACCCAGGCCCAAACACGCCTAACATTTCAAACGGAAATGAAGGCAACCCTCAATGTAAGTGGCAAATCAATCGCCATATCAATTGTCGCGTCTCCCTAGCACGTAAGCAAGTATTCCCGAGATGTTGTTCTCACGTGAAATGCAGGCCTCAACACAAAATCAACAGATTGGACGGTTCCTGTGCTAGTTTAGTCCAGGAGCGCAAGGAATTCCAATGAGAAAAACCAGCAGAGCATCAGGTTGTCCATACATGTCCATACATGTCCATACAGCTTAGAGATTGGAAGTTCGGTTTTGCATAATTTGGCTCTGCTGTCTTGACTAACATCCCGAACCAATGAGGATGTGTGTGTGTGTGTGTGTCTGTATAGATATGTTGTATGCACACATTATGTTCATGCAACGTATTGCACATGCGGAGGCCGGATGTGCGTTGTGCATAATATTCACAGATACATGGATCATATGGTACGTCATGATACATTTCTATCAACAACATTTAGGGGCGCTCCATCCGTTTGCATGGGAGATGTCTTCTAATGCTGCTTGCGTTGTCTCAAGAAATGCTATGTCTTTAGGATGTGCGAAGAATGCCTATCTGAATTCGTATTGTGTCTCCGCATCTCCCATCACCTTGAGCTAAACAACCCTAGTGCCTGAGGACCCTAGCGAATATTGACTGCCTGCTGACCATGGGACGTCTCAATGTTCAACAAACAAAACCGCCGCTATCAAGGAAGCAAAATCTCGTCGCATCGCCCGGCAGGGGCCCCCGGCCTTCGTTATCTTCCGCAGTCACGGAGGCTTTCGCCTCGAGGAGCAGCTTCACCAGCTCCACCCGCCTTCCGTACGGAGCGTAGCGCGCCGCCATATGCAGCGGGGTCTCACCTCAAGCAAACGAATGCTCCCAGAAATGTCCTTCAACGAAGCATGTGAAAAATCCATGAACGCCCAAAATCTCCGAGAAGACACGCATCCAAGGCTCCATCAGAAGCCTCCAACGTTTCCGAATCAAATTCTTTTCACTATCCAATTCTTGTATTTGTGCAATCTTCGTTCCATATGGTTGTTGCCCTAAGCTACTTCATTGCATTTTCATTTTCTACATGTTTGACTTGATGAATCATCAATCAACTCTCACTCACACGTTTTAATTTCAAACTGTTACAGCTATTGAAACGGATCCAAATCTTCCACAAGGCCGAGAATCTGAAGTCCCCGCACCTGGCGTACACCTCGGCCTTCGCCTCCAACAGCACCCGGCAGATCTCCACATGGCCGCTGCGCACCGCCACGTGCAGCGCGCTCAAGCCGCCGCTCCCAACGGCGTTCATCCCTATCGGCCCGGGGGGTTCCGTCCGCAGCAGGTGCCGCACGGCGCCGAGTTTGCCGCGCCCGGTCGCCGTGTTGATGTGGTTTATGCCTCGGAACGGCTCGCCCCCGCGATGCCCCCACCGGAAGGCCGCAGAGGCCACAAAAGTTTGAAGTCAACAACTGCGTGTATTGCTATGATCTATATGATCTATTGTATGTTTTGTATGAAATACTGTATGAGTTTGTAGACAATTATTGATTCGTGGGAAGAAATCCAAGCAATCCCATGCAGAAAAAAGTCAGCGCAAACACTGGGTTGCCAAAATCAACACTTCGATCTCAACCAGAAATCTCAAACTACGGTTACAATTACATGAGTCATGTGACAGTGCATTGCCAATGCCAAATTTTGATGATTGCATCTGCGTCAAGTTGCACTCAATCCGTATTTGTATGTTTTTGCCAGCAGTTTGCCAGGTGTTCGACCTTAACTCAGACTTTAACATCGTATCATCTCAAAATAATGGTCCAAGGCCCTTGGCATCTTAGCGTCACATGTGGGGCCAGGCCCTCGATCCAANTCGACCTTAACTCAGACTTTAACATCGTATCATCTCAAAATAATGGTCCAAGGCCCTTGGCATCTTAGCGTCACATGTGGGGCCAGGCCCTCGATCCAATTTTCTTCCTCTAGCTTGCTCATAGGTCACTAGGTCGTTTGGCGTCTCAAACAAGTTGTACCAGGTTGTACTCCATAATATGTATGTGTGATGCCAGTGTTACCATCTTCTTCGTGTCGCAGTGATGACTGTGTAGTACAAATAATTTGTGTGTGGATTGATGGATTGTATGGTACGGTATGGCGTGTGGTGGCATCATGGCGTTTGCAAGGGACAAAGTCGCTCTGCTAAAAATAGATCCAATTCCATTCATACCTCCTCCGATGTGGAATTGTAAATCATATATATATATATATAAATAACCACTAGTACCGCACAAGGCGGTGGCGGAAGTTTCAAAGATAGGGAACCTATGGGAGAAGTTGGTTGTTGTGCTTTGCAGCCGCCGTGGAACTTATGAAGTTATAATTAACTTATGGAAGTTATAAGTTACTTATGATATAGCATTTAAAAGTATGTTGATAAGTTGGGTTGTAACTTCATAAGTTCTTTATAGTGTTTTTTTGGTGTTTTTTTGTTATTCAGAAGATTCATGGATTTCGGGTATTTTTTTAACTTTTCCAAAAAATGAGTGTCGTTTTTGTTGTTTTTTTGATTGAGCAAATAAAGGGAGCAAATGTGCATCTCATGGACGTGGTTGTTTCAACTCGCATTTGTGTCGGATCTTTTTTTCCGCCAGTTTCATTGCAGCAACCAAAGTGAATCTGGATCATCGTTTCGATGATAGGCTGTTGGCTGAGCTAATTTGTTGAAGTTTTTTGTTACTTCAATTNACCAAAGTGAATCTGGATCATCGTTTCGATGATAGGCTGTTGGCTGAGCTAATTTGTTGAAGTTTTTTGTTACTTCAATTAATGCAATCGAATTGTTTGCTAATTGCGGTTTTTTCCAGCAGGTGCGTCCGCGCGCAGCGGTCGCAACTGGTTCCAGCAGATTGCACACCAAGAAAAACCTGGCGTCTTGTTCAACTCCAGCCAAAATTTGGCAGGCTGTGTTGTTTGAGAGCAATAGGTATTGGCCCTTGCCATACTTGACCCCTGCATGTTGCAGGGAAGCAGACAACCACGCGGGTTGTTGCGATGCGGTCACCGTGCCAAATGCGGCACTTTCTTTTTTTTCCAAGCAGCTGTGTTTTCAAAAAGTCTGCTGGCAACGGATCATCCAGTTCATGCGTGACAAGTTCTAACCAAGCCGTTCTGGCAAAGCTTTGCTTGCCTGGCTGACCCACGTTGCTGCCGCACAGTCTCTTGTAGTGTCGATGTTTTCTTTCCATGGGGAACGCGTCGACAAACACATTCATTTTTTGGATTTGCTCACTGATGTGCAGGCTGTAGTGCATCTTTGGTCTTTGGTGATCAGGATACGCTTCTTCAAAC
>BGPT01002537.1:0-50736 GCA_003297045.1 Symbiodinium sp. clade C Y103
AGCAGCAGCGGCCAAAACCGCCGCGGCCAAGACCGCAGCAGCAACAGCAAGAACGACAAGGACAACAACAACAACAACAACAACAACAACAACAACAACAACAACAACAACCACGACGACGACGACGACGACGCCGCCGCCGCCGCCGCCGACGACGACGACGACGACGACGACGACGACGACGACAACGACAACGACAACCACAACCACAACGACAACGACAACGACAACGATAACGACAACGACAACGANGACGACGACGACGACGACGACGACGACGACGACAACGACAACGACAACCACAACCACAACGACAACGACAACGACAACGATAACGACAACGACAACGACGACAAGAACCATCGGTCCAACGTAGGCGATGCTAGGACCACCGTGGGCCAACATAAAGCCAACAACCCTCTTCAGCGTCCCNCCTTTAAATCCGGGCGCCGGCCCCGGCGTGCCCGTGTGCTGCCCGGAGGGCCTTCGGTGGTAACCGAAGGTTATATACGCTGACGCCCCCTGCCGCCGATCACCCCCGGTCGACCCCCGCCCGACGGAAGACCCTGTAAATTACAGGGGATCGTGCGTGCGACGTCAAAAAATGCCGCGTTTTACAGGGTTTCGGGCCCCTCGGCCGGCGGGGCGTGCATCTTGGAGATGTGCAAAAATCGTGGTTTTTACAGCATTTTGGGCGCCCGGGAGGGGTCCGAGACGGAAAAATTGACGTCTTGAAGGTGCTTCAACATAGATGGCGAAAAATATGGCCCCAAGACGGCCCAACCTGGGCCCAACATGGGCCAACATAGGGCCAACATAGGGCCAAGATGGGGCCAACTTGGGCCAAGATGGGGCCAACTTGGGCCAAGATGGCGCCAACTTGGGCCAAGATGGGGCCAACTTGGGCCAAGATGGGGCCAACTTGGGCCAAGATGGCGCCAACTTGGGCCAAGATGGGGCCAACTTGGGCCAAGATGGGGCCAATTTGGGCCAAGATGGGGCCAACTTCGGCCAAGAGGGGGTCCATCTGGGCCAAGCTGGGCAGCAACAACAACAACAACAACAACAACAACAACAACAACAACAACAACAACAACAACAAGAACAAGAAGAAGAAGAAGAAGAACAACAACAACAACAACAACGACGACGAAGAAGAAGAAGAAGAAGACGAAGAGGAAGAAGCAGAACAACACCAACAACAAGAACAACAACAACCGCAGCAGCAGCTGCTGCAGCAGTGGCAGCCGCAGCAGCCAAAGCAGCAGCGGCCAAAACCGCCGCGGCCAAGACCGCAGCAGCAACAGCAAGAACGACAAGGACAACAACAACAACAACAACAACAACAACAACAACAACNGACGACGACGACGACGACGACGACGACGACGACAACGACAACGACAACCACAACCACAACGACAACGACAACGACAACGATAACGACAACGACAACGACAACGACAACGACGACAAGAACCATCGGTCCAACGTAGGCGATGCTAGGACCACCGTGGGCCAACATAAAGCCAACAACCCTCTTCAGCGTCCCTTTCCTTGCCGGCGCCCGGCTGTCAGGCGTAAGCCTTTAAATAAATGGTGGTTTAAGGATATTTAAAGATCCAAGATGGTTGATCAATTGATCAATGGAAACTGTTTTAAGCAGGAAAGATAATGGGTTTTCGATCCAAGATGGAAGTGTCATCCCAAAAAATGAAGGTGTTGAAGATGGTTCAACCATCGAAAAAATGTGCTGTCTTACTGGTTAGAGATGGATAATGGGATTATAAGGGGATAAACCATCTACCAGCTAGTGCAGGATTTCTTCCATCCACAGTATCTTTGGATATATATTCTAGGAAATGTACTGTACTCCGGAAAAAAAAATACTTAAATCCACCACATGGAATCCCCATCTCCATATCCCCATGAAATCCAATCTTCACGAAAATTCTCATGGGATTTCATGGGGATCTTCACCAAATATCAACCATTACTATAGCCAAATGGCTCTGAGTCAAAACCCTGGTACCTAGTGAACCCCAAAATAGCTGGTAGATAGATATCCATCCCACTAAAATTATTAATAGTAGGTATTGACCCATCCCCAAATATCATCAACCCATTCAAAAAAACCAAGGTTCCGAGGAGAACGCATCCTGCACAATCTGGATCTCTTGGCCGTTCAGGGACACGTCTGGGTTGCCTGGACACAGCGGAGAGATGGGGGGGGAGAAAGATGTACCTGGTCTGGCTGAAAAAATGATGGAATTTCTGGAAGGATTGGATGTCCCAAACTTGAAGGTTAACTGGAAAAGTTGAAGTTCACCACCCCCAATTTGGATGTATTGGATTTGATCCTTGGGACTTTTACAAGCCAAAATGTGATGTTACCATCCAGAAGGAGGAGCCCCCAAAATACTGGTTAGGAACGGGATCCCCAGCTTCTGGATTCTCTGAAAATCCTCAACATTGAAAGGGTAGTAATATCATCCCAGAAAAATAATCAACCCATGGCAGGATTCTTGACACTGCTCATCTATCCGACCATTTGGTGTCACTTGGGTTTCAACTGGGTTTATACTACATGACTGGGATTTATGAAGGTATCATCCACTTGAAACAAATAGAAACTGATAGAAACGACTCTGGACCCGGGACCCGCTTGAAAATAAGAGTGATAGAAACAAATATCCGCTAAAAAAGTAATAGAATCGAATATCTATCATTATAAACCCACTTAAAATCTCTTCCAGTGCCCATGTCCCCAACTTCCCTTGATCTTCCACCGTTCTCCGCCTGCCACGTGCACAGCCGCATGGATGAACTCCGTGGCGTCGCGCAGCAGGGCAGAGGTGGCCAAAACAGCGCCGTCCACTGGGCGGATGGGGCCGATGGGATGGCCTGGAAGTTGGGATAGCATCCCTATAACTATGTTTATAATGTGGGTAAAACAATAATAAACAACCCATTTGGGAATGGTATATACCACCTATTTATGGTGATTTTGGGGATGGTTTATTATTGTTTTACCAACATTATAATGTTATATAATGTTATATACCCGCTTATTCCAAGTATTGAAGAGAAGAAAACAGGGCGGACATAGAGGTTAAGATGGTGTTTGTGTGGAATTACGGATTTGAACCATCCAATGGAAGTTATTTAGTTTCTATGGAGGTCTGATGTATACCCTGTATAGCTAAGTTACCAAACATAACTCCAATGTCACTAGGATTTATGTTTTTTTAATGTCTTTAACCATCCTAGCATACCTTACGATTTATGGATATTTATGCTACATATATACAACTATATATCTAGTTGATGGTGTTTTTGTCTACCAACCAGCATGACAGGGGGGCACCACGTAGCCATCAAAGCAAAAGGGTGTCATCCACGATGGCAAAACAACAAACATTCGCTTACCACCATCAAAGCCCATTCAACAGCCAGTAAATCACCATCAAATCTTCATTCAACCTTTATTCAATCCAGATTTCATCCCAAAAATCACCATATTTTCCAATATCTATCTGACTTTCCAGGAACCTACCAACCCCCCCAACCTACCAACCCCCCAACCCCCCAACCCCCACCACCGGATGCCACCTGCGAAGAAGGGCTGTGCCAGCTCCGCCAAACCCCTCAAGGCGCCCTCGTGGTCCAGGCAGAGATTCTGCGAGCCCCGGAGACCTAGCGACCAAAAATGCTGGGTTTATACCATGGGTTTGGGATGCTACCCAAATCATGTTTATTTACCAAACATGGGAAGTATACCCAAAAATGATGGACATGTTGGAGTTTGCGAACTGTGAATTGAACTACCTGAGGGTAACCCAAGAAATCTGCGGATATATATGGATACATCATGGTTTATCGGGAAAATTTTGGATTTACAAATCAGTGGATCACTAGAAATTGGGAGTGCACCGAGTGCCGCACTGTGGAGTAACACTTTGGACGCAGCCGCCAAATCGCCTGAACTCAGGAGACGTGGGGATTCAACAAGCAAAACAATTGGGAGTTCACCAACAAAAATTGGGACTTGACCTACTTAACCACCCAAAAAATTGGATGAAACACTAATTCAAAGAGGGAGTCACGACACCAAGAATGAGGATGAACAACCAAGACAGTAGCCGTTAAGTACTAAAAATTGAGGGAACTCTTACCACCAAATGTTGGATGAACCACTAAGGAGACTGGGATCAATCGCAAAAAACATATTCATTTCACCTACAAAATATCTGGGATTCATACCACTCATCACACATACCTGACCAACAAATCCTCATAGATCATGCCATACATCATGGTTTACCTATCTGTTATCCACCAGAATGTAGACTTACAACACTTCAAAGCAGGGGGAAATCGAAAATTCCTCAGTTCCACCAGGTACTTGAATCATCCCACTTTGTAAGTGATGAAAATATATAATACCCTCTGGTTGTTTAACATAACCATGGAAAACCCACTATAAATGGAGATTTTTAGCTGGGAAAATCACCCAAAATGCGCCATTTTCCATGGCTATGTTAAATAACCATAGTGTAAAACTTCGCAAGTCTCCAGTGGGATTTTGCCATAAATTCACCATGGGATGCTCCACCAAGGCACGGCTGTTGCTCAAGCTGCAGCTGGATAGCCACGTCATCAGCGCCCGGAGGAAACTGGGCTCAGCACAGTCCAGGTGCAGAGCCGCCTGCGAAACCGCACAAAACTCTGTGGCGTTCCATGGACAAATTCGCCCACGTTTAGGTATTATAAAGGGGATACCCTCTGGTAATCAAAGGTGGGAATGGAAAAACCACCATTTAGTTCGATGATTTTTCCATTAAACCCTCCATTTAGTTCGGGGATTTTCCATTGCCACGTGTGATTAGCAGAGGGTAATAAAGGTATATTACTGGTCTAAAGCTATTAACCAGATTCATGTTTTAATGCCATCTGGTTTAAATCTCATTTGTGATAAAGGGGAGAACCTTTGCGAGACCACAAAACCACCTCAGCCAAGCTCCCAGAGTGCCGTGTCCTCAAGGTTTGGGGGTCAAAATTGAAAATAACTAGCCCAAAATAAATCATAGGCCAACTGAGTAAAATCATGGATAATTACTCAAAAGATGATTTTTACAATTCTACATGCTATTTGAACAAAAGAAAACCAACTGGTCGCACCTGTGCCATCTCCACCACCGCGCGACTGCCACAGAGCTCTAGCCGTGAAGCTGCGAAGCCGCAAATCCTCGGTGTTCGGTAAAATCATGGCTACTCCATTGGATTTTGGAATAAGACATGGATGTAACTGGATATACTTGTTGATATTATAGATATGATATATGATAATGTATTTGTATAGTTCTACATGTTTTCAATTGGGATAGATGTCCATACTGTTGGAATCAAAGTTTACAACACCGTACGACCAACAACAGTGGGTTGACCGTTAGGAAACCGTGGTAGACTAGGCCCAAGCAACTACCACCACGGAGAGAAGACCCCAGTTCCTGCCCAACTTATGGTTGGTTGTGAAGCAAAGTTTTGCGTGGATCTAGCAACATCACTGGGATCATTTCTGGCGGAAACGTTGCCAAAAATCATGGGGATTGAGCCACCTTTGTCTGGTCCTATGCTCCTCGCCATGCTCTTCGCAAAATGTCCCCAGCGTTTACCAAGCACTTCACTCTGGTAGCTGGTCTTCCAAAACATGTTGCCAGAATAGATGAGATGATTGGATATTATGATATTCACCTATCAATCAGAGTAGATACGGAATGTTTGGATGCTGATCTAGCATCCAGCCGTTGTTGTCAAAAATCAGATAATCCTAAAAAAGAAAAGAAGATAAAAGAAGGATGATGTAAATTTAATCTAAGCAGCAAGAAATCAGATTTCCATGGAATTCACACAAAAACTGGGGAAAGTAAGGTGTAAAGTGACCAATTCCTAACTCTAGAGATCCTCTCCACCAAGGACCTTGGAGCCACAGCTGAAAAGCTGCAAGCGCCGTATCCGTGTTTTCTGTCTCAAGCCGCACGAGTGAAGTCACTGCTGACGCTGAAAATTCACATCAGAAGACACAGCCAAAAGCCACCTATGTGGAATCATGCTTCAGTTTCCAGCAGGCTGTAACTCCATCTGTGCTGCTGGAGTCGTCATCAGAAGTCTCAAGCTGGGCATGGCTCTCTGTTGTGTCATGGGGTCGAAGGTGCTTCACCTTCTCCGGCTGGGAGCTGAACACTTCGAGGACTTGCTCGACATGAGAGGTGAGACCATCACTTCCGTCCAGAAGCATTTGTCGTTCACTGCCGTGTAAAGCAAATGTGTCAGTGTATCCTGTGTATGAGAGTAAGAGTCTTGTTGCAGGAGCTAAGTCCAGCAGCAAGATGGCGAAGAAACAGAAGTACCCGGCCAGCGTGCCAAAAAGGTACCATTCGAAACGCTGCTCCGCTCCATCCGTTCCTCGGTGCCAGACCACTGCCTGGAAGACCGCCCAGGATCGAACAGAAGTGGAAGCTGAGAGAATCAAAAGACCCGCGAAAATGCAGATCGTGGCTATTCGCAATTTGGGCATTTCCGTACCTGTGCTCAGTTCACGAACCGCAAGTACGGCAATCACAGCAGGGCATATGAGAAGAGTGCCAGCAGCTGCCAGAGTTGCCAATTTGATCAAGCCAAAGAGGTCCCAAGAGAAATCGTGGCTCACGGCCACTTCTGTCATGCGAAGGAAAAGGTTCCCAAAGCCGAATGGAAGAATGAAGGAACACATACTCAGAATGTAAGAAACGACAAAGACCCCAGTGACCTGGGCCAATCGGTACATGTGGCGAAAGGTCAGCTGCTGATATGGTGCAGCTGGGAAACCTGGATCTCCATGGAGCCCCATGGTCAGTAAAGGGTTCTCCGCAGCCGTAGCTTCAACTACTCTGTACGGCACATCGTAAGACTTGTAGTACAAGAAGTCTCCATTCACCACCGACAGCATCAAGTTCTTCAGCTTGAAATGCGTGAAAAATAGGAGGAGGAGCGGCGTGCCCAGGGCTGTCAGAGTTTGAATAGATTCCAGCTGGTAATAGCAAGCATCGTTGTTTTCGCGGGAAACTCTTGAAACAAAAACTTCGGCGGCCCCAGCGCTCCAGGAAAATGCTGCACAGGATGCAACAAGTTGAAAAATCCATGAAATCATGCCAGCCGGGAGTGTGATTCTTTCTGATACACCTGCTAGCAACGACCAATCATGCATAATTTTCATTATTGTCCACCCAGCAATACTGACCTTGTAAATTGGGATGGTATATCCTGTCTCCAAGTGATTCTCGATTTTCTCCCGCACACTTTCTGTCTCACAGACAGTCTGGTTGACATGTGCTGGGCTTGGAAAGTCGTTCCTCTCTGATGTCACCATGCTGATCACGCCCAAGAAGACATCTTGAAGATTCCAGTAATTCTCCGAGGTCTTTAATGCGGCGGCTGAGAAGTCGCGACCGTTCTCAACAGCAACAAAGATTGGTAACGAAAAGATTGGTAACGATGAGGCATTGTCCCCCCAGGGAAGAAGGCAGGCATCGTATTTGCTGCAGTCCAGCTTCAGATTTTCTGACGTTGTTGCGGGCAATGCCTCTGTTCCAAAACTGCGAATGAAATAGCAAGTTTCGTTGCAGGAACGAAAGTCTTTCATTGGATGCAGCTTGTAGTTGACGACAGCAAGGAAGGGATAAGAGCCAAGGCAAGTAAGAATTAAGCATGCGACGAAATTTGAGAATGTCATGCACAAATTGGACGGATAGAGTAGGAAATGGAAGAACGATGTGCCGCTATGGGCTACAATTGCAACAAATTGGCTACGGCGATGAACATATGGTTCTTTCATCCCGCCACCCCCCACCGTGTGGTGCTTAAAGATCGTCACCTTCCAATAAATTATCTAACTAGGGAAATGTTCACCTTTGCAGGATTGTTTTCTAGGTTTCCCCGTGGTTTTTCTATATCTATCTCAATTTACTTGAAGGATCTTGAAGGTATGTTCCCAGTAAATATCCCCATAAATTATCCCCAATGGGTTGTTTAATCCCCATTGACTACATCCCATATTCTGAAAAACCAAATTCACCAAAAATTGCGTCGGTTACATCACGCTGAGTTGCTTTGCAAATCATAAAATGAGTGGTTAAATCACATGTTTGTTCTCTTTAAATTCCCGTGAAATATCCTTGACAAATCGGATATTGTAGGTAAAATCCCTATTTTGGACTCTTAAAATTCCCTCAATTTCTGAAAAAAAATGAACATATGAAATGGTTGGTTTAGTCCCTATTATGTCTCAGATTTGAAAAACATATTTTCCGCCGGGAAAATCCGGCGACCTCCTCGTGCCAAGTCGCAAGGTCAAGGGTTTTCCATCTCCTAGCCGCGCACACTGTGCAGCTGCCATGCCCAGCAGGGCGCCATCCAGCGTTTCGCCCGACCTGCCAATGGGAAAATCTGGAGGATTATATCCATATATCAATTTGGGTGATTAAACCATTAACTATTCAAATATTAGTCCTGGGATGGTTTACATCCCCATAATAATACCATATCATCCAATCTGGCGGTTATCCCATATTAATGATTATTTAGCATTCTATTCCAATTGAGCAATGCTCAAGACCCGAAACGTCCCTTTGTACTGGTTGGTTAAGAACAGTGATCAATACTCCCCAAGTTGTTGGAGGTCTTGAACACCACTTGGGATCATCATATCATACCATTTCTTCATGGGGAGTCAGCCAACCTCAAAATATCAATGGCTTCAAATAGTAATTTAACCAGCAGTGTGGTTAGTTGAATCCCTATGATTTCTTTGGATGGAACCTATCTGGGGCTAGATTTACATTTTTTCATAAGGAATCCGATTTTTGGGGCATTGGCATCTTTCTTGGCCCGACCAATTCACGACGGAACGCAAGGAGGCCCCCGTGAACATGGGAAAATCCTTTTCGGCACCTCCGTTTTCAAGTCTCATATCAATTCGAGCATAGTACAGCTATATATAGAAATACCCTGCAGTAATCAAACATGGTTTGCTGGAAAAATCCCGCATGTATAGATGAATTGATCAGGACAACTTCGGCAATTTGGTCGCGCTACACCGGGCATTTCGCCATATGTGGCCGTTAGAATTTGGGGATGGTACTTCTCCCAATCAGAAAAAAACTCATCCGGAGCATCCGATAACTTATCAAGTTTCCATTCATGAAATGTCCCCATCTTTCTGTTTTTGGGCAATCTCAGTGGATGTTTCAACAGATCATGTTTTCCAATTTTTCCGGGATGAAGAGATATGTATTGCTCACACATCTCTTAGACAGGCATCCAAGAACGCAACCATTACTTGGTTCATAACTACAACAAAAACATTTGGTATACCAGTATGACCCACGTATATCTCTGGCCGAATGAGAGTAATAATTTGCAGCCATTTGGGGATGATTCCCCGAATCCTAACCATCATTCCATTGACATCAGGACGGGAGGACATTGTCATTCATCCAGATATATGGGTGATATAGTGATTTATACAGGGGTTATAACCCTGTTTAAAAATACTCTTCGTCTACGTTATACCCCAGTTGCATTTATTTATGTATTTTGTATATATGTGTATGTATATATATATATATATGTATCCACACATGTTGTTTGGGTTCTAATCTAACTCATTTCCTGGTGAAAACGCCCAAGCTTGGCATCCAAAAAAAGGTGGCTCCGACCTGTCGAGGTTCAGCAAGGCTTTGCGCAACTCTGCCAGCTCCTGACCGCGAAAATCTGAAAATCTCCCGATGTCAATGGGAATTGTATACTGGTTATAATGGGATTATCATGGGATCATGGATTTTATAGTGGTTATAATGGGATTATAATGGGATTATCGTGTGATGATAATGGAATTATCATGCGATCTTAATGGGATAATGGGATTAAAATGGGAAACCATATATACTTTGTTTTTTAATGAAAGAAAGCGTTCTGTTTGGGATGATGAAGAATGAAGAACAATTGGGACAACCGAAACCTAGCCCAAAAGATCAAAAGATCTTCATCTTATCAATTCCCATATATACATATAATATATATATATACTGTATATATATATTCCACCATCTCTAGCCCTATTTTGGATGGTGAATCCCCCAACAAGACCTTTCCCATCTCCGTTCTCCTCAGCATTGGCGACGCTTTGCGATTGCCAGATCCGCAGCAGAACCCGCCGCAGCGTCCCCGCCGGGGCCGCCACCGGCGCTGCAGGGGACACCGCGGCTGGGGCACCTGCGGCTACTGATTTCACGATTTTCATGGGAATTTAGCTAAGAAATATGGAGATATCATGGGATTCATGTCACATAGATGGGATATTCATTAGACATGATAGTTACCCTCCAGTAATCAAACGTGGCTGGCTGGAAAATACCATAACCAAATGGAGGTTTATAGCTGCAAAAATCCTCTATAAATTGGTGAATTGTCCATTGCCGTGTTTGATTACCAGAGGGTAATTCTGCTAATAGATGTTAAAGGATAAAGTGCCACAGGATATCCCATAGTAGGATATTGAATGGTTGATATTGGGATAATTGAACGGGAAATTTGGAATAATCCCTTCCCTGGTTCATATGAAACACCCCTCAGAAACCATTGGTTAGTAGGGGATGAGACCAAATGTTTGCGACCATTGACATCTTGGGGTAATTGCTTTGACATTGGAGTACTGGTTATATTGGTGTTGTGTTTTTTTGACAATATTGATATCTTGGTGTAGTTTATGTATCAATATGGGGTAATTGACATCATATCAGCCAGCAAACTTGGGAAAACTTGACCCACCCACCACTACGAACTGTGTTTTGCGATCGGCGTGTTCCCTGTGTATTAGTATTGAAAAAGAACGTGTATTGAAAACCAGCTTGATACATCTTTGCGTTGAATATCCAAGATCATGGTTAGCAAAGCTTTCACTGGAAACGTCAGCATCTTTTTTCAAGAAACAAACAGCTTTGTGACATGCCCCAGCTGCAGCTGAATCAAACTCAGACGTATCACCTTTTGGAGGTCACCAAGAAATAAAGGTGATCGTTGAAGCTCCAAAATGGTTGCCTTGTCTTTCAAAGTGTCCCACTTCCAAACGATTCTCATCAGCAGAGTTCCGTTGCCAGCCCTTGGTATCTCCCGTTCCCATCCCTGCCTTGTTCCACTCGTCCCACAGGATGTGGTCGCGGCTTTCCGCCGCGGGGCGCCATGGCCACATTGGGATCAGCAGTTTTTTTTGGCGTCAGTGCTGAAAACTGACTAGTTGGATGTGTCTGAAAATAGGGGATTGACCCCCCATTGATGGCATTCGACTATTTGAAAAAGTCTTTTGATGTCGTATTCTGGAGGGTTATTTCCATCCATCTCTGGTGAAATTGGGGATCAGCTGTTTGTTGCTTCAACAATCCAATGCCTCTCTGGAGTATGCGGGCCCACAATTTAAAGATCAAATTCTTCGGGTCTCAACTGCTTGGTAGATAGCTCAATGGCAGCGTTGAGCTGGAGCAGTGGCGGAAAAGATGACAGTTTGATGCCGCATGATGGAGATTTGGTTAAGATTTGGCATCCGCAAATATTCTTGGATGGCAAAGCACGATCTTTCAGGATGATTGATGTTTTTGCGCAGACTTCAACAACATGGTGACTTCGGTGATTTTCCCAAGTGCTTGTGCAGTTCATTCCCAAGAAAATCAGAACCTGATGTGGAGGCAAAGTCCATCACGTGGAGTCCAGGATTTCCAAATGTACCTGGCGACGTCGATATGTGGAACCCATAAAAGTTGGGATGTGAATAAACAAACTTCAAGATTTAACATGGATCAGTCTGAAAATTTAGGGGACAACCTCCAATTCTAGTGGATGATCATGATTTTCCCTTCCGCAGATGGCTATTTGGAGATCTCCCCTATTTTCAGGATTCAACATGATTTAACCAAGAACTGTGTGGCGTGAACCCATGAAAATTGGGATTTGTCCAAGACATTTCTGGGGAGGTTGGGGTGTTGATCCATGGAAACCCTCATTATCTTGTTGACACTTTATACGTCACTACATGTCCATATCTCTATTTCCTACAGGTCTCAAGCGTGACAAAAACTCCGATAAACTTATCCAAAAAATATCATATAAAACATAATCAAGACATTTGAAAGAAAACAAGAAGAAACTGAGTTCCTACATTTGCAAAACATCATCACCGAAACAAGCTTTTTCACAAAATCTTCGGTGTCCCCACGGTGTTTTCCTCAGGGTGCCATCGCCAGAGCAAGGCCTTGCTACATCGAAATGGGAGAAAGGGGAGAAATGGGTGGATGGGATGGATCAATACCCATGGGAACATATTTTTTGTGGATGAAAACCCTGTGGATCCTCCGGTAATTTCACACTTTGCCATTGAAATCTGCCCAGATAGGTAAATCATCATGAATCGTCCAGAAATGGGTGATGTTCCACGGCCATGTTCAATGACCAGAGAAGGGTATCCAGTAAGGCATTCACCAAACAGGGCCAGATGGGAAAATCATCAAACTAAATGGGTGATTGTCCAGCAAGCCAGGTTTGATTACCAAGGTGTAAATCCATTAGTGTCCCATGATTTACCCTTGGGTTATGACTAACATAGCCATGGAAAATCCCCTATAAATGGAGGTTTTAGTGGGAAAATCATCCAAAATTAGCCATTTTCCATGGCTATGTTAAATAACCAGAGGGTAAAAGATGTCATGGCCTTGCATCACACTGAGAAACCACACACATCGCACAGCACTCGATCGAAGCGGAAGATTTCTCGCGCCTCAACGGCGTGGTGTGGACGTTTTGTGGAGACTTGTTGTCTGATGAAAATGGGGGCAGATTAGAGGCATTACCATCTGGTAAACCAACAGTTTGCGAACTGGAAGCCATGGCCCATTTAGTTTGATTATTTAGCCATTAAGAATGATGATGCCCATATTTGTGTATAGCTATGTTAATTTACCAGAGGGTAGGTGATGTAATATCAGCTATTCAAGGAAGGATTTCATTTACAGCCGGGTGATCCGTGATGGGAGTCTGTCAAAATTGGGGGGTACCCCTTTTCACCATTGGTTTCCCTATTTAAAAATGACCCATACCCTCTGGTCAATCAACATAGCTAAGGAAAAAAAAACATTTTTGTACAGGTAGATCAACCGTAAATTGCCATTTTCCATGGCTATGTTAATTTACCAGTGGGGTCAATTGGATGATAACTCGGGGTACTCAAGAAACCCCAGAGATTCCCATCAGGATATCTCACCTGTATCAAAGATGTCCCAGGAATATCCCCAGAAAATCCCAGAAATCAGCATGGGAATTGGGAATATTGAATCTCAATCGCGAATAGGTTTTTTTTCCAATCATTCATGTTCATGGGACACATCACCAGTTGCTGGAAAAAGAACATATATACCCTCTCGTAAACTAACATAGCTATTGAAAATGCCCATTTATACTTGATTTTGCCAGTTAGAATGGTGATTTTCCATAGTTATGTCAGTTTACCAGAGGGTATGTCCCCCGTTCCCGGCGATTCACAACATCCCAGGCCACTCCGAGCCCAGCACGCCGGAACTGTTGAGACCTCGGGCCATGGCAGCTTCAACCCCTAGCCTTGCGGATGCAAAATGGATCGAAATGTATGGGATAAGTTACCATCTACAATAACCATGGTCAACTACCAATGCCATACACCATCCCCAAGTCATCACCATAAATAAGTTGTATAAACCATGCCCAATTCCAAATGGAAAATTTACGATTGGGTGTACCACATTATGGGATATCCATGGATATCCGATAATTTTTGACATATCCAAAAAATGGTTCTTCTACTTTTGTTTCCAATAATATCATGGTCAGTGTTTCCTCTTTCCCGGTCAGTCAAGTTCCATTTCCTGACCGCTGTCTGTTCCTATCCATTTTCCAAAGAAGGAAACGGGCTGGAGAAAAGCTCCATCGAAACTGCTGACAGGCTTCCCCACTGGACATCTCGGGAAAAAATTGCGCATCGCAATTCACCTCAGCTGCGAATCTTGTCTTTGGGGGTAATACATGTAAGTTATCTACCAACCAAAACAGAACTAAAATGGAATCACCTGCTACTAAATAGAATCAAGCCACAAATAGTTTCCCATGTAAAATCATCACCTCAGTCCTTCGTCAGGTCCATATACTTAACGGGAACCCACTAGTATTCAAGCAACGGCTTAACCGCAAACATCCCATTTTTTGGAATTCCATATAGAAAATCCGATCGCCCAGAGATGCCAACTGATTCAGCTGGCTTTGGTGAGTCCCCGATTTTGAGAACTCCCCAAAGGGCCATAATTCAGACATCTTTGTAGGCATGAACCATACGTATTGGGATACGACTGCCCATGTTTGGATCATAACCCCAAGATAGGTCATTGTTTTTACTAATTGTCATCAAAAAATTGGTCCCAGGTGGCAATTTGCGTCAGTATTCAAAACACCTCAAGATTGATCGGGCCTCTTAAATCATTCAACTAACTAGCCTGGTGATGTTTCCTAGGTCACTCAGATTCATATAGAGGCGATTCATAGTATCTATTAATATCAAACAACTTATTATCAATGATTTGGATATTTCGACCTAATTAGTATATGAATCACATAGCCATCCTTCATTTCAGGGACCTAATTTGGAGGTGCCTACCATGTTTTTCAGGCCTCGGTAAAAGCAAAATTTCAGATGACCAAGGTTGCAGCCACCACCATGCAGGGAGATCCCAAGCGACCCACCTACCGGGCGACAGAAACTGGGGAGATAAGATGAACCATCCCGGAATCCCAAAATGTGTTTTGAGCAGAGCTGAAAGTAGTTGTAAATTCTAGAATGTTGTTTCATGATTTATTAAAAATGATGTTTTACGTTTAAAATTTGAACATCCAAAGGTTTGACAAATTGTTGACAACCACCAGAATGCTTTAAGTCACCTTGTTTGACTATTCCTTGTGTTAAAAAATCAACAATTCAAGAATGCTGTTATTTTATACACAAGGAGTCCCGGGGTCAAGATAGGTTTGTCGGAAAATTGCGCAAAATTTCCCATTTGATATGACCCTGCTAAAAGGGTGGCAAAATCAACAACTAAACAAGTCAGTGGTTTAAACATCCATGGTTGATCATCAGTTTGTCCCTCTTAGAACTGCAAGAAACTTGGGTAGTTTTGGCATGGTCATCTACAACAGAAAATCCAAAGACAATGGGCATTGAAATCCTCGTGGAATAATGACCATCCTGCAATATTCCAATTTTTGATCAGCCCGAAAAATGCCATTGGTATATCACCCTACCTCCCAATTTTCATGGCTCAGTCTAAACCAACAAACTTCATCATGGCGGCCAGCCTGATGCGCCAACATGTTAGCACGTCGCCACTGAAGCTCGTTCGCCAAGATCTCGGGTCGCCACAGCGATTTACTGCGGTGATTTTGATGGCTACCGAAAATAAATGATAGTCTTCCACTGCTACGTTGAATAACCAGGGTGTAATGGATTGATGGGATAATTAATGATTATTTTGGGATGGTTGGAAAATGGTTAAAGATTAATGGGATATTTTTACGCAACTATTGAATGCATGTTCAATTAAGTGGACGATTGTATATCAATTTTGGATGATTGTGTGTAACTAGAAGATGGTTGTATGTAAATATTAGATGCTTGATTATGAGAATATCCTCTGGTTTTCTGGAAATTGCGGTACTCAAGACCTTGGACTCACGGATTTAACCCCCACTGTTCACCATGGCTCTGGACAATACCTGGGTCTTTGGCACTTCTTTCTGCAATCTTTTTTTGGCCGGATTGAAAAGCTCATTTTCTGCTTTTTTCAAGCTCACCTCTGACTGAAAAATGCGCATGTGTGTCCTGATGGACAGCTCATTTCCCAGGAAAATACGATTTGATTTTTGGTCAAAACGCACCAAATAGAAGAATGCCAACAGTCGGAGTGGTACAATTACGCTTATTTGGAGAAAAGCCGCTCGAACATCATGTCTTCCTCGAACGAGCATGCATCTGTGCTTTTTTGACTGTGTACATATGGTCTGCCATGAACATCCATGACAGTTGACTCATCCAAGGACAATTTCAAACGGACCATGAAAAATACCCCTACGTATCCCATCATTTTACTAGTTGGTTGATAGATTTCCCTACTATATATATATATATATGTATAGCTTATTAGAATCCCCAATAAATTCGGTAGCATAAGTCCAGATGGTAACCAATCAACCATTCGTATATCAACTATTACTATATCCCCATATCTTTCATGGTTATAACATTAACATGGTTATAACCTCCATGAATGATAGCTAAATCCCTAGATGAACCCATGAACCAGGCTCTAACTTGGCATGGCTAAGTTCCCCACGAAGCCGGTGGGAGGACGTCCTTCTTCCGCTTGTGGCCAGTGCATGACCTAGGGCATGGCACTTGGGAGATAACGGGTCAACAGAATGTAGAAGCATTTGTGTAGGCAGATTGTTTATTTCGCTTGTCCTTTATTGATTTAATATATTGAGAGAGAGAGAGGGAAAGAGATAGAAACAGTACCATATAACCATGTATATATAGAATACCATCTATGTATGTACATATCTACCTAGCTACAGTATATCAACACATCCGTTTCGCCTCCCAAGCTCCGCACCTCCAGCATTTGGAAGGTCTTCGAGCCAGGCGCCTAGAGCTCAAAGGAGTGCTGAGGAGTTCATCCGTAAAATGTGGAGGTTCTGTTGAATGGACATCAAATCCTCATTAAATTCTCCAGGAATATATGCCATCCTAGAATTGACTGATATATGAGGATATATGATGATATATATATATATAATTATGTATATATATATATATATTCCATGAATTTTATATCCCATGAATATGTCCCATTCATATGCCCATTTTGTGGATGCTTCGCCATCGAATGAAATCCTCGGAGACCGCGCCGCGCAAAGGTCCAACACCGTGTGGTGGGGCTCCACACCTGATTTCAATGGGGAAGCCTTGCTATTTTTGGGGGTGAACTCCAGATTTATTGTTGCTGAAATCGTGTTTAAAATGGGGGTCTTCATGGTGGTTTAATGGGATTTGAATCCTGTTTAGTGAGAAATCCATAGAGTTTAATGGGAATCTAATAGTGTTGAATGGGAATTGAATAGTGCTTAATGGGGTGAATAATGTTCAGTGGAATTTTATTCAATTGGACGATACCTTCCAGTGAATTAACGGCATGACTAGTTTGACCCTGAAAATCACCGTTTTTGGGTGGAAACTCGTCTTCCAACCCCTTAGTTGGCAGGGTCTATGTTTGTTTTAGGGGTTTCCCAGCGCTGGGTCGGTTGAAGTTACCGTATTGTAAACTCTGTCACAGTTAGCGCGCTGGAGAATGACCATATTTTTTGACAAGAAAAGGTAAATTATGGAACCAAATGGACCATGGCTTCCATGGCAAGCTATTAGCTTTCTGCAAAAGAAATAATCTTAAATGCCCTTGTTGTTGCTGGACATATCCCGATTGTCCATGGTCACATCCAACATTTTGACGAGTCCCCATGTTTGCTAGAACTGTACTGAAAGAAAAGCGACACGAACCCCAACCAAATATCGGTAGTAGAGCCACGCAAAACCATGCAGACACTTTTACATTTTTTTTCCGACAGCGAAAGAAACTTCAGGTCCCTATATTTTGGAAGTGGAGTTATGTAAGTCTTATACGAAGCCCAAATTTCATTTCGGGCAATATCTCCTCCCAAAGTATCCCAAAGTATAGGCTTCAAAAGTCATTCTAGGTACAGTCTACCACTGGCGTGGGGGTTGTGCCGGGAAAGAACATTCTGCTGATCCGAATGATATCCACCAACAAAAAAAAGGTAGGAAACCCCATCATTGCAAATCGAATCCACTATGTGTTGAATCCACGTGTTTGTTGATTGAATCCCTGCTTCGGATGGTCGAAATCCCCGTGTTCAGTAGATTTCGATTTCCAGTAGATGTTCCTCCTTTTGCAGCACTTAAATCCACAGGTCTGTTCGTGAAACCACCATGCCGCCACGTGTTCAAAGGCAATATCTTTTTTTTTGTACGCTCTGGTGATCAAACGTGGTTTGCTGGAAAATCTACCATTTAGTTCGGTGATTTTCCCATGTATAAACCCAATTTACATAGGATTTTCAATTGCCATGTTTGATTACCAAACGGTAGATCAAGCTACTCTCCAGTAATCAGTCACATGGCTTGCCGGAAAACCCACCAGTCAGGACAATGATTCTCCCAACGATTCATGACCTCCATTGAGTTGTGGGATTTCCCCGCCAGGTTTAATGACACCGGATGGTCATCCAACTTTTTGTTGGTTTACCAAAAAAAAAGAGCAGATTTCCATTCATATCCCATTAAATCACCAATGTTTCATGGTTAAGTATGGTGTTATCTCCATGCATCTCCCATGAAATCACCATTTTTTCACAGTTCTTTTTCCCAGGTCTTAGGGATCCCGTTGATCAACCATCGACCGCACCCAGGAAGAGCGGAGGAAGCATAGATACCACCTGCTCCGGTGCATAACGGTGAACGATGCTTCGTTTAATGCTTAAGAATGGGATATTGAATGGGAAAGTTGGGAAAGTTGGGGATGGGATTGTAGGCTTTGAGGATTCTTTGGAAATTTCATTTTTGGAATTTGCATTCTAAAGGCCGTGACAAACCATATTGCTTATGCTGATTCTCCCTGAATATAGAAGTGGGTCCAAGATAGCTTATTGTTCCTAAATCTCCGCCTAGGAATCCATTCCTAGGGAGATACCAATGGATTGATGATCTACTTGGATACTTGGTACGTGTGGAGCATTCTGGATGATGTATCGGAAAATGCTTACGTCGTCTGCATGACAGGAATCCAAAAGAAAATATGCAATACTGTGTTGATTCAATGGTGATTCACGTTAGTATCTTTTTTGTGAACTATACATGTGAGGTACCAGAGATGATTACTTGTTTGAATCTACATGTGGATAGCAATAAATCTGTTGATTACCATTTCAGCCCTGCTGAACCGCTGACCTTCCCATCCCTTTTGACCGACAGCAGAACGGCCCAGCACGGCCGAACTCCCGCTGCATCTGGCTGTTGCTGGATGCTTTTCCCATGGGTTTTCCCATGCTTCATGGTGGTTCAATCAACATTTTCAAACACTTTCTCCCAACATCATCGAAATCATCACCGCCCCCCTCTCTTTGGCTCTTTTTCTTGGGCCTTTATTTTTTCAACGAACATATTTGAACATCACCAACAAGAAACCACCAATCACGAAAGCTCGGTTTCGCTCCGAAACGGCCGAAACGGGCAGCTTCACGAACTGACCGCGCGTCTCAAGGACCTTGCCCCGTCCCGTAGCTTTTGCCACTCACAGACAGCTCGTCCCTAAGGCTACGGATGGGATGGGTCAAAACCTAAACAAGAATAATTAACCATAATTCAAAGGACTATAACCATCCAGAAATCCTAGTTACTTTGATGTTAGGTACCAGGCTTTTGAAAAAAGTGGTAAATTGAAGCTTTTTCTGAACCTGTTTGGGGGGTAACTGTACTACATCCTCTCTTAAAAAACAAACATATGACTATGATATATATATAATAAATTGTATATTCTCCTCATCTTGACTCTTCATCCTAATAAAAGGTAACATTTTTTTGCCCATGAAAAACCCGAAGCAACCCCCCCATGGGAACACCATCGCAGTTCCAGGCCCCCGCACGTCATGGCCAAAGCCGGAGCCATCCAGGAAAATCGGTAGACCGCGCCGCTCAAGGCGAGCAGAGACACCTGCGAGGCGAAAAAGATGGGAAAATGATGGAAAATGCCATGAAATCCATGCAATTTCACCAGAAAATTGGGAGTTGACCATCAAACATCGCAATGTGTACCATGCAATCTTGTAACAAAAACTTGCTGGGTTGTATAAAATTCGATATGTCATGAGATATCCAATTGAATTGTACTGGTTTGTCTGAAAATTGGGTGCCGCAAAGCCTCATGGTTGATCTTCATTTTCCCTGTCAAAGGTATGTCATGATATATCCCCATTTTGGGACAGCCTCAATGAGTACCCGTTATCTAAGCATCCCGTATCTTTGATGTTGCAAATATCCAGTGTGTTCCGACATGTAATGTACTAGATAGCTTGGATGTCTTTCAGTCACCAACCATTTCTATGGGTCATATACCCGGCGTATCTCATTTTTGTCGATTCATGTTTGTAGCAAGCCTCAAAAGGATAGAAAAGTAAAACTAATTTAGTGGCAGTCTTAAGTTGTTCTATCTTTTTTTCATTGGATTGGTTAATGGGAAAATTTACAGGAAACCATGGATTTTCCCATGAAATATATGGTTTTCCTGTAAATTTTACCTTAAACCAATCCAGTGATTTTTTGGGGATTGCTTTCCGGGATATCCAATAGATTCTATTCCCCTGAATCCCATCAATCCATAAGTATCCCCATGAACGAATCCCAATTCATCATATCCCCATTCACTAATCCATAAATATCCCCATTAATCCATTAACCCTTTGGTAATTTAACACAGCTATGGACAATCACCATGTTTGATCAGCAAATCATGTATGCAAGTGGGCCGTGGCTTCCATAGCTTTGTTAGTTTACTGGAAGGCAATCCACTGATCCAGTCATATCCCATAAATATCCCACAAAATCCCAGGTAATTCCATAAACATCCCATAAGTTCCCCTTCATATTCCACAAAATCTCATAATTATCCCATTGAATCCCATAAAATTCCATCAATCCCTGGAAGAAACACCTTTTTTCACCATCCCTTTTTTCACCTCAGCCCATCCCAACTGAGCCCTCCGACCATGAAGGCCACCGTGAGGTCAAAGCTGAAATTGCGCATGGCTTGGGCAAACCAGGTGGCCACCTCGGTGTTCGAAACCCGCCATGGCCGGGCGGGTCAAAAAAAGCCGAGGCGTGTTCGAAACCAACCAAAAATCAGGGAGAGGATGAAGAAAATCATGGAACATTTCTGTAAAGATGGGAAAATCATGGAAAAAATCCGGATTTTTTTCGAAAAAAATGAAAATTTCAAGTGATATGACCATGATTTTCTCCATGTTTTGCTCCTCAAACCATCTGCATTTCATGGCTCGGAGGTCCCGTCGCAGGTCGCACCTCGGCCTCGGGGTCCTCGGACCACTTGAAGAAGACCGGGTTGGCGGCCACCACGCCGTACAAGGTTTCAGCCTCCAAAAAGGGATGACATCCTGGGACATCATGGGCAATTGAGGTCTGTTTGTAGTGGATGAAATGATGATAAATGTTGAAAATGATAAAGTCATGGGGGCAATGATTGAATTTGGGGTTATGAATGGGGTTATACACCATACATTCATATATTCTCATACTTTATGGCCGTTGACTCATGGAGGAAATGATGTTCTAATCCAGGAGGCTGCGGGTCCATCACAGCAATGGCAAGTGATAGCATGTTCTGTCCAACATTCAGTCCGTTGGTCCATCTTCTCTGCTGTTGATCACCATGATATACCCAAAACGAAACTTGATTCCAGTCTTAGGAGACGATTTGGAGCAAGGTTGTTCACCAGAATTTGGAGCCAACACATCTCTGATAACGCAAACATCGCTGCGTTCATAGGCGGCCTGTTGCACCGCTAGACGATAGAAGGGCATGTCCTGCAGGGGTTGGCAGTCACATCCAGTGATAAAATATGATACCCTCCTGTACACAAAGAGATGTGGAAAACCAAGTTGCTGTTTAATCTATAGATCATAATTTCCGGACGGCTTGAAACCCGGATTTATAGTAGACCTTGGTAATCCTCTAATAATTAGGACATTCAGAGGTACACCAACATAAAACGAGTGATTTATGGTTGACCATGGTATTAAACGATCTAATTACTCACGTTTGGCATAACTTCGGGTTGTGAGACACCTCCCGTCTTCAAGAATCTGTCTGAAACGTTGGCAACCTAAGATGTTGATTGAGATGCTTTGAGCTTCAACAAACTTAAAGACTACCCTCTTGTAAGAGCAACATAGCTATGGAAAATGGCCCTTTTATATATGATTTACCATGACTTACCGTTCTTAAAGATGTTGATTTTCCATAGCAAAATGTTAAATTACCAGAGGCTAAATGATATTCCCCAATGTATTGGTTTGTATAGTCCCCTATCATCATCAACTAACAGGGGTAAATCGCAGCCGAAAAATCACTGCCCCTCCGCTCCTGATCCGCCAGCACTCGAATGGCACGATCCGCATGTGGATGCCCCCAGGCCTGAGGAAAATCCACCAGAAACTATTGTAGTTCTTTAGTTGGTTCATAGATGTTGACCTTGATATCAACAGGTCTCCAGGTATCCGAAACAAAAACAAGTGATGTTGCATGTTGTCTTGGTCAGAATGCTTTGATGTCAATCATTATCAAGTGGTGAATTGTTAGCAGCTCAGGGTGATGCGTTTTGGTGATGTATAATAATCCTTGGAATAGAATGCTTACAAGCAATGTATCAAACCTACATACCTGGAGGGGAAAGCATCTATTTTCATTCTGTAAATGGATAGACATTGGTTGTACATGTTCACATCAATATTGAGTGGAGATCAAATGATGTGTTTTTCAATCAATGGATTGGTTTAATGGAAATTCTACAGTACGAGCGCAATGGGAGCACAATCACTGAAGGTCCCTGAACACATGTTCCAGCAAAAATCACCCTTCGGTAATCAAAGATGGCAATGGGAATTCCTTATAAATGAAGGTTTGAATGGGAAAAATCATCGGACTAAATGATGGATTTTCTGGCAAGCCATGTTTGATTACTGGAGGTATCATGGGCTCCAACTGGCTTCCCTTGAAAATGTTGGGAAGATGAACACATCCCCCCAGTCCCTGCAACGCCAAGTTGCACCACACCGAAAGTCTGAGGACGTCAAAGAGCAGCAGTCCCTCGGGAAAATCATCCGCTACGGACATTCAAAATGGCATAAAATCGCCATGTTTTGACTGGAATTTTCATGTGGAAACTGGATCATCAGATTTTTATGGATGATTGGAGTTTCCCCTGGCCCATTTTGTTGGGACCCATTGGATTTTTTTTTCATGACTTTTCCAAGGCTGCGGCGGCGACGGCTTTTCTCGAGAGGGTCACAGGTTCAAAACACGCCGCCCATCGAAGCGAACCGGGTTTTCGTCACCCAGCGATGGCCAATTCGTGCGGAGGTGGCAGGATGTGGTTTAAAATTTCCACCGTTTCCACCCGTTTCAAATCACCAGAAAAAACCTCCAAAAAGTTTCAGACCAATTCCATCATCCCAGTGATCCAAGATCGAAATCTCAGCATATCTCTTCAAAATTCATCAATTCATCCCTTTCCAATCCAAGCATATCACCAATCCTCATCCCAGTCTTCTTCTTTCACTTCCACCTTGGGTCTCGGCAGTTGCTTCGGCTCCTTTGCTTCGTCCACCTCCACCTGCACCAAGACGAAGTCCGACGCCGTCGCCGCTGACGACCTGGGTGCTTCGCTTTGGTCCACGCGGACCATGATGAAGTCGTCTTCCATCTTCACCTGGCGAATGCGGCCATTGAAAAAGATGAGATGATAACCAGAAAATGAATCAACAATAGTTATGATCATTATAGTAATGATCATATCAATAATGATAATAACTATACTTATATGAAATATGATGACAACCAGAAAAAGAAGAATAGGAATAACAATATTCATTTTCATTGTCATTAGCATAGCAATGACAACAAGCATAATAGTGATGATAATGATAAAAATGGTAGTAAAACGACACGATGAAATACTGGACTGAATAGTGATTTGGGCTGATTTTGTGGACAATAGGGATGTTGGAATAACGCAAAGCTAAAGTAATGAGTTGATACAAGAGCCACCAATTTACTATTCACTCCCAGGGCTAGTAAAACGAACAGAGTGGCTCAGATAATGGCTCAAATTCTCAATATAGCGGGCCATACATATTGTCCGTATCTTTCTGATTTTCATCTATGTTTATTGGATGATCTATGATGATCTAACCAATGGGCAAATAAACAGAAAAATCACCAACTCCTTTCCATGCCACTGGAGGAAGCTCGGGGGTTTTCTCAACTCTGGAGGATTTCGATGACACAGGAGGATCTGGAGGAATCTCAGGTCGTTTTCGTGGCATCCCCTTCGGACGGGACTGTAACACTTTGGTCACTTTGCGTTTCGCGGGAGCTGAAGCTGCAGAAGTTGAAGCTGCTGGGGCTTGGGATGGGCTGATTTTGGGTCTGGATGGATGCGATGCGCCAGGATTCCAAGGACCACTGCTTCCAGATGTTCCAGGCAGTCTGGATTTGGGCGGCTCGATTTCTGGTTCCATCTCCATCTGATCCATCTGATGATCCATTGAATAAGTTGAGTCAAAGTTGTTTTGGTTTCTCCGATTTTTTCTCCTCTTTTTCTTCTCATTGAGTTTCTTTGGCGCCACCGTGGGGCGAATCCTCACACTCGGCGGTTCCGGTGCTTCCGGTGGCGGTGGCGGCGGCGGCGGCCCCTGCGGCAGCAGTTGCGCAATGGATCCGCGGGGCGTGGGACAGCGAGGGATTTCCTGGCCGTTCACGTGCACGTGGATGTGCACCTTGGACCTGTCAAACTCCGTTGGAGGAGGAGGACTCGGGGCCCTTGGCTGACCAAAAATGGGGCGAGCTGAGCCACTGGGGCGATGGTGTTGAGGAGGTTCGGAACGACTTTGTTGATGGAGTTCCTGCTGACTTTTGGAGCTTTGAGGACCACCCTTGCCACGTCCATCTCTACCTTTTCCACGAGCTTCGCCTTTGCCCTTACCCTTCCCATCGCGGTCGCCCTTCCGTTCACCCTTCCCCTTTCCACCTTTGTCACTTTTGTCACCTTTGGACTTCCCCTTGAGCCGGTCAAACCTATTGCCATCCACGGACAGCACCACATCTGGGTCGCCCTTGCCATAGGTCTTCCGCGCCGGGGCCACCAGTCGTCGTTTGCTGGGCGGCTCCGAGGGCTTCACCGGAGCCGCGGAGGGTTGCACCGTGGGCTTCACTGGGTCAGGGCTTTCCCACCACTTCTCCTTGGATTCCTGGGGGGGTTGACTCCCCAAAGAGGAAGGTTTGTTTGGGAAAATGGTGACAAACCATGGATTTTTTGGGGGGAACCCTCAAGGTAACTAACCTGGATTTGGGTTGATCTGAAAATGGGGATTGACACCAAATAGCCATTTCAATGGGAAAATGAGGGGACAAAAAAACCTAGGATTTGGGGGGGAGCCTATCTACAAACCCGATGATGATGTGAAGACCAGGAAAAAAGTATACATAAAAATATGTAAAAATACATCTCCGATTTGAGGACCAAAAATACAAAGATATATTCAGTAGATTCTCTTCCATGTTTGGATTCTCTTCCATTTTTGGTGGATAAACCATGATAAAACCCATGGTTCAATCGATTTAAAAGACATCACCAAGCAAACTCCAGGCATCTTGTGTTGACCTTTGTGCCTTGGGTGGTTCAGCTGGTTCTGGTGGCCGAAGTGACTCACTCGCTGAGTTGGAGGGTTTACCTTGAGCTTCAGCTGCTTCAGTTGGTTGTGCCGCAGGTGGTTCATCGGCTTCCTTCGGCTCAGCTGATTCCTTTGGTTCAGCCTGTTTCAATGGTTCATCTGCTTTCGCCTCGTCCGATTTCAACGGTTCATCTGACTTCTTTGCCTCATCTGATTTCACTGGTTCGTCAGGTTTCTGTGGCTCTGGTTTCGATGCTTCATCGGAATCCTTTGGATCATCTGACGTCTTCGGCTCAGGCTTCGTTGTCTCATCGGACTTCTCAGGTTGTGGTTGTGGCGGCTCAGCTGGTTTCAGTAGCTCAGCTGATTCTTCCGGTATCTCCATCCCCTGCCAGGGTTTCAAATGACAAAAATCAAAGTCTTGATGAAATCACTTCAATCCCAATTTTCACTGGCTTAAATCCAACTTGTTCACAATATTGAGCCTTTTACCTGATGTGTTAAATACTGTTCCTCATTCTTCTTGCCGGCGGAACCAATATCATTTCAATCCACACTTTTTCGCTGGCTCAAACTGCTGAAACCCCAAGTTTCTCCATGTTTAATGGCTTTAGCCCTGTTTAACCAGTTTTAACTGCTGAAACCCAAGTTTCTTCACAGTTTCAAATCTTTTCATGGCTTAAGACCCCAATGTTTATGGCAGCAAACCCGGCCTGCTGATGGTAGTGGATGTTCACCGCACAGGGGGTCCATTCACCTTCGTGTCGTCGACGAATTTCCAGACGGAAGAAGACCTGAGTGCGACACAATGGAGGCAGTGTAGATATTGGTGACTTTCTTGGCAGTCCATATTGGATAACAATGGAATTTTCCATGGGAGTCATGGGATATTGATGGAATGGAAGGTTCATGGAATATTCATGGTTCATGTAATTAATGAAAAATAATATTGGTAGATATCAACAGGATGTTGATGGGAAAATAATGGGGATATATATGATAGGAACATTAGTGGAAGATATAGGAATATAATAGGGGATATTGCTGGAAAGTGTATAATAACCAATGTTGATAGTGGATATCTACTACTATGTTTGTTAATCTACGTGTTTTCCAGATCCATATCCTAGAATAGTGATGTTTACATAATCAAGAGTTGCTTATTAACGTGCGGATATCTATGAACATATCAAAAAAAACATATTACATCTATGACCATATAATATAATATATTATAAGCCCATTGTAATGATTAATATCTTTGATATATATATATATATATACAATATGGCTATTCACTGAATAACCATGTCCAAAAACGGTGATATTTTCACCACTAATAATGGCAGTGCAGATTGTGACAGCAATTTTCTTAGTGTACAATTCTTTTCCGTTAAGAACCATGGTTCATTACCATTGTAGTGGGATAAACCCAATAAACCCCAAAAAATCACCATAAATGGATTGTATAAACCATCCCCAAATGGATTGCTTCCTAAAATAGGGTTTTTTCCCAAATCATCCATTTATAGATCGGATGTTCCACTATAAACCATCAATTTTGGGGTACCCCCATAGGAAATCCCCAAATGGATTGCTTCATGAATGTTTTGGATGTACCCTCTGGTGAACTAACATAGCTATGGAAAATCACAATTTTTTATGGGAAAATCTACTATAAATGGCCATTTTCAATAGCAAACTGTTAGTTTACCAGAGGGTACATCCCCCCATCACCAGCCTTGAAATGACCCCCGGCCCCCACCGTGGATATCGCGACCCGAGGCGCCGCTTCCCCTTCGCGCGGTTCGACACCTCGCCGCACCCGGAAGAAGACCTGCGACGGTGACGGCGACGCTTCGGTGTGGGAAATTTTGGGGAAGTAACAGTGGACATGCAGAATATCATGATATAGCAATTCTATGGCAATTAGGCAATTAGGCAATTAGGCAATTATATGGCAATTATATGGCAATTATATGGCAATTACTGCCAAGAAGACCTGGTTTATGCAACATGCTCTAATGGTTAATTTCATTACCAATATGGTCGTGGTTTTGAATGGTGTTCTACCCGCATTTTTACATTTCATGCTTAATACATTGTTGGGCAAGTCACTACTGGTACCTAAGATACTTACTAACAAATTACTATTCTGATCATTCAAACTATAGTTGGTAGTTGAGAGCAAATATAATGGTGCGTTTTCAGTTGTAAATACATGTATATAACTACCAGAATTGAAGAGGTTTACCAAAAAGGGAATTGATATTTGAGGACATTGTCACTTGAATTTCATTTGCCAAAATTGATGGTTAACAATAACTATTACAATACTGGGTTGCCAATCATCAGACATTACAACCGGGATGTTGGTAGCGGAACCATACTTGCGGAATACGGCTAGAAAATGATACATACATATATATATATATATAAATACATGTCATAAACCAACAACATGTGTACCAATTGGCGAGTAACCAACAAATACTGGGACTTTAAAACAGTCATTTTTCCGACATAGGGGGGGTCTTGTATTGGGGAGTTGATGGGGTTTTACTACCATGGGGAGTTTTACTGACTTATCCAATGGGGATTTATCTACCATGTTGTTTCCGATAACGTTCGAAAATCTGAATGAAGCAATTTTATGCGGAATTCGTCCGCAATAGATGATTGTTTTTTTTCACGATGCCAACAATCATGTCATGACTTCATGGTGAACTCACCATTGATTGATTGACTGATTGATTGAAGCCAGTGTTTCATGATGTATCCCCCATTTTATGATTTTATGTACAGTAGGGTTTTCTCCGTGAATTCTGCTCAAATCACCAGCTCAAATCGTTGCTGATTTCAAGCTGTCGCATGCGCACCTCTTCCGGGATGTCTTTATGGTCAGCCTTCAAAAAACCTGGGAGATTGGGAAGTCATGCCATGCCATTGTTATGTGTGGGTTTCCATAAATGGGGGATCCCCAATAGCTGGTTGGTTTATGGAAAATCCGATCTGTAAATGGATGATTTGGGGGGTACCCCTATAGGAAACCAACATATAACTTTTCCAGATGCGTGAAAATCACCATTGTGCCAATGCCAGAAGTCTGTTGCCATGTTGTCCTATTACCCCCGTCTTTTGGGTCATCGTCAGTCAAACCATAACGCCATCTACGGTTCATTATTGGGATTCACCAACACAAATGAATATTATAATGTATTTGTATCTATATACATATATATGTATGTATATGTATGTCCCATTATGGTATACGAACTTATTGTATGGTATATCATGGTATATCACAATGGTTGCATTCTCGGGATATGTATTACATATCATACAACCACTATGCTCCGCTACAAAATTGCATGCACATGGAGAAGTTCCAATGACTTCAATTGGCTTTGTCTCAAGCTATAGAGCAAAGGCCTCTTGCTTTATCGCCATGACGATAGCAAAGATCTTCTAACTGGATGAAATTGGGTCCTAACAATTTTGAGACCTAAGAAGTCAGAGATATATAGAGAGTATCCATTTTCGAAAAGGAACTCGAGTCAGGAATGGAACCGGCTCATGCAAGCTATGCCGGGCCGTTCCCTGGCAGATTGAACACCTTTTGTATGGAAACTGTGGCAGTTTCCACAGCTAAACCCCCGATTTTTAGCTGATACTTTTGGCAACAATCTCCCGAAAGTCCCAAGCCTCTTGCTGAATCTCCCAATGAACAATTCCCATGTGGATGAGATCGGAGACAAACCTCTGAAAATGGTGTATCTCACTGCTTGATCATTATTTTTCCCCATTGTTTGATCGCTATGACTGGGCGTATCCGCCATAAATAGAGCATATACATATCCCATTTCCATATCCAATTAATGTTCCACTATTCGGTGGTAAACTTGGATTTGCTTAAGGAACCCAAAAAAAAACTGTTTCAAAAATATATATGCCCTATAGATTCCCCAAGTAGTGGATTTCCCCTTAAGGAAGCAGAAAAATCATCAGCAAATCCAGGTAAATTGATATACCATGATATACCTAAGCCCCCCATTTCCAGATGCCCCTTGGCCCAAGGAACCGTAGTAACCAGTCCTCCCCAGATTCACTCGGCTGATGCGGCCGTGCATTCGAATGCCCAGCAATTTGCGGATCCGTTCCGGCGGCAGGTCTTCTTCGAGGTCGGAATTTGGATTCTCCTGACAGCGAGGCACAACTTCCTAAGGGTTTGATGCTGTTTGATGCCAAAAAACACTCAACAGATACTATCATAGTTTGAGATATGTTGCATAGTATGTAATTTTAGTATGAGATGTGTAAAACTGTTTGACAACAAATAGTATGTGACAAAATCTGATTCCATGATATGCTTATGTATATTTGTTCATGTGTATATATATACATATATTATACATGTGTCTGTGTTGTACATTTCCTTTGAAATACATCTATTGTTTATCGCCAGAAATGGAGCTGTTGACCACGAGCCATGATGTTCATTCATGTTGACTCATGTTGACATATTTTGACCACTTTTGGATGGGGATGTCAACGATCACTGTGGGAGTTTCTTTTACGAAGAAAACGTAAGATGATACCAATTTCGCCCTGAAACAGCTCAAGGCATTCGCCCATCAACTCCTCATTCTTCTCCAACAGCTGCCAAATATCGTCTTCTTCTTCTGCATCCTCAGGAAAAGAGAACATCCACGGCTGCCTACCCTCCGGGAAAGATTAAGCACTTTTTGCGAAGCGGAAGCCATGGCCCAATTGAAAATGGTGATTTTCCGTAGCAAACTGGCACACATTACCAGGGGGTACCAGCTGGAGATGTTCATCAGAAAAATTCCGTCGTTGTTGATAAATTCCAACTGCCACAAGACAATACCCCTCATAAACCAAGGACTTCAAGAAGTCCTTTATGGCAAAAAAAAAGGTCAAGTTCTGTGGCGTCAACCCATTTTTTCACCATCTTCGGGGACATGTTGGGTTTTTAAACTGCCATTTTGTAGGAAGTCTAAGTAGCAAACTTGAAAGTTGATTGGTTCAAAAAAAACTAAATCCTTGGGTACTGTAAATGCATGTAAATGCCTCCCCCAAAAAAAATGGTCATCCCTTTCCTTCGGGGCGGATTCCTTGGTGTAAATTCACGTGCTGCCAGTTCTGGGGCCAAGAATTTTGCGGCAGGGTAAATCCACACCAAAATGGGACGGATACCCTAGGGTAAGCTTACATGTGGGAAACCAATGCTTGCCCGCAGAATGATCTGCAAATACTGGTTTTTCCACATCTTTTCATATGTTTACAGGAGATTAGACCGAAATCCCTCCCTTTTTTGGCCAAAACCTCTTCCCACATCCGCCGCCAAAGCACCGGCAGAATGTCCACCAGCTTCGGTGAACGCTCGGGAGGCTCGGCGGGATAGATGCGAGCCACCACCTCGAAAAAAACATGGAAGTCGGATGACAATCATGGGCGAATGGCTGACCTCTCCGTAAATTTTGAGGGGGGAAAGATCCCAAAATGGACGTGTTTCAATGATTAATAGTGGTGAATAGTTGTTCATAGTGGGTATGGGGATAGAATGGGGAACATGGTCACCACTACTAGTGGGATATGATGGGGATAATAGGGATATAACATTACAAAGGCCGAGTCATTTTGGATCTTTCCTACACAGGGGATATGTCACATCGTGGGGATTGATCGGTGTTGATGATTGATCTCCCCGATGATGTGTTGGATTAGCCATCAAAACATGGGGGAATGAACCAGCAATCCCGGTGCCTTATGTTGATATACCCTATATAAATCCATATGAATCAGAATAGATCCGTACACTCATTACATTTTTCTTGGGGACAATTTACCGGAAACCCCTATATATGATGGGGTTTTCCCCATGGTTTCCTGTAGATTTTCCCACCCATCCAATGATTACAAGGGATAAATCCCCTTGGTTCGTCGCGACCGAGCAGCACGTTGACCGTCGCGGAGGCGATATCTGGCGGCAGGAGGGCATCGTTTTTGGCGATATCTGGTGACTTGACCAACTGATAAGCAGCTAGGAATGACAATTAGATGATAATATGATATGTTTTTACAATATGATGTAGTTAACAACTATGGTTGCATAATATATACATTATATGTATATGTATATATATATATATATGTATGTATGTGGGTTGTATATGGATTATTGCTACTACTTTCATCATTGGTTTTCAAGGGAATTGGTGGAATTCAATGGGCATTTCAGCCAATGATTTCGCCATGGTTCACCTCTTTTTTTGTAGGTGGTCTATAACCCGTATCAGCTATAACTGGGGATATTCCATTGATCCAAGTTATGAGGGTTTGCTAGTTGAGCTACCCTAACCATTGGATGGTGCCAGGTTGTTGGTTTAGTATTGGATCTATTCAAACATGGGCTTGGGCCCCTGTGGAAATGGACAAGAAACGCAGACATCAAACTGTTCCTTCAATAGTCTTAGCAAATGGTAGAAATATCCAGAATTGAAAAGGGAACATGGATCAAAAAAAAACATTCATTTAGACATGATTTTCCCATTAAAACCTCCATGTAGTTCGGGGATTTCCCAACTTGCCACGTTTGATGACACCAGATGGTATTTGAAACTATTATTCACCATTCTTAATCCCTATTATATTACCATTATGTTAGCATTGTAAACCATTACTAAATCATTATTAAGCCATTTTGGGATGTTTCTCTCTGGCTGCTCAAGATCGACGCTGAGGTCGGCCAGTGATGCTACCGCGCCTCCGGATCTGCGCGGGATAGATGAAAACACCTGGTGGAGATTCGATGCTCGGCAGCCAGATAGACTACCCTCCAGTGTCAAACATGGCAGGGAAATCCCCTTATAACAAAAGGGAAAATCATCAAACTAAATGATGAAGATGCGGTTTTATCTGAAAATGTACCCCCTAAAATCCACTGCTTCGTAATTTTCCCCAATGTTTTCTCAACAAGAAGTGGGGGTATGTCTGCCATTCTTAGGTATCAAACCCATATCCATTCATTGAATCACCATTTTGTTTGGTGAATCCCATTACATCCCCCTACGACTTGGGCTGGGACCCATCTCCGCAAGTGGAATTTGGACACAAAAAACTGACCACTTTTTGCACTTGACAAACAAATGCCATTACAAAAATGATGGAAAGCCACAAATGTTGGCTATTTTCCAAATCCATCATCCAATATGCTTCTGGCTACACTACTTGACCCTCCATTTGCATGTTGGGCTTGCGTAAAAAAAATGTGTATAGCCCCAAGAAATTACCTTAAAATTCTTAAAGTGGATGTTCAACATCGCTGGATTTGGGGATGTAAACACATAAACACCCCATCTTCGACAGATTTCTCCCCCTTTAAAGGCGGTGGCATCCCCAGACCTTCAGCACAGCCCTTCGACTCAAAAAGTTCGCGGCTATCGTCCGCGGGCCGTAGGAACCCGTAGCCTCGTTTTACTTGGGCGGAGGTGGCTTGGCAGGAAGCCTTCGAGGTGACCTTTGCTTTAAAAAAAACTCATGTAATAATGATATTAGTGTAGTTATCCAATTAGTGAATTTGTCATAATTGGATAATGATAACAATAATAATGATGATAATGATATGGGTATGGCTCAAAATTATTCACCCTATAGTTGGTTGGTTTATGTTAACTTACCATTAAAAATGATCAGTTTTGGTACCATAATTTTGAGCCATAGCCATATAGATATTAATAGAACTGGAAAATATAGATATAGAGTTACTAGAATTGGAGTACTAATCTATATAGATATCCTAGAATTGGATGATAGTTCGATAAGTACACAATGAATTGCAAAGATTTGCAAAGTCATAAAATGCAAAAGCGGCAGGTCGGGTCCTAAAATCGATGCAAACGTTGGGGGGGCACCTCGTGATTTCCCAAGTCTTCTCGATTTCTGTCATTTCAAACCCCTTTCAGTGCCCAAAACTCATGTTGAATTCAGGTCTTGATTCGATCGCATCAGTTAACTCCTACAACTAAGTTAATATCAACCCCCCCCAAGTTACCCTGGAGTAAACCAAGATAGATGTGGAAAATCAAACCTTTGTAGTCTATTTTTCTAGGGTTTCCCCATGGGTTTTCCACATGTTACCCATCCCCCCTTCCCCAGGTCGCCTCCCACGCGTTCGCTGAAGGTCTCCACCAGGCCTTCCAGGACAAAGCACCAGCCCTGCAGCTGGAGTTCCTGAGAACTTCGTTCCAAGTGCAAGACCTTTCGCACGATCCTCGGATCTGAAATATGTTGAAATCATGGGTTGGTCATGGTCAATAATGGTCAATAATGGTTGGTGGATCGGATGGATCGGATGGAGTTTTGCATGGAAGGTTTTTCATGAGGATGTAATTTGATGGATCTCAGTTTCCACATGGGATATACAGGAAATTCAAAAGATCTGATGGACAGCAACAAGAATGGCTAGTTCAAACCCCTAGGGATGGAGCTGATTTTCGTGACCTTTGTTGGGGGGATAAGCAACCCAACTGGAGAGTGAAACCAAAACTTGGGGATTCACCCATAAACATGGATAGATATCGCGAGTTGATCAACAAAAATGTGGATGTTGCCAACTAAAAATGATGATTCGACAAGCATGGCGTGATCCTCTCGGCATCTGGGGATGCACCCAGCCTCAAGCCGAAGCCCAAACACACTCGTCATCTCAACCAATCATCCCAACCATGGTTGAAAAAACGATACATATTTGAACCCCCCAACCAGTTGCACAAAGTCCCATGAAAATTCCCGCCCCATCATCATTCACCTTTCCAAGTGGTCCAAGTCGCATGGATTTTCTCTCGCCATCTTTGCAAATCAAGGCCTTCACCACGTCGCCGTCCCGCAGCTTGTGGTGGGTGATACAGCTGGGGCTCAGGAAAACGCCCATCTCCGCTTCTGGAACGTCCGGATTCTCCACACTCCGCCGGTCTTCCTCGGGATGGGATGGGCTGATGCCGGTGACAAATGTTCGGTGTGAACATTTGTTCGATAAAACAACAAGATGATTCAAAAACCACAAATGAGAAGATCACACTTTTTCAAAAACCATGGGATCAACATGGGATCAACATGGGATCAACATGGGATCAACATGGGTTCAATATGGGTTCAATATGGGTTCAACTTGAATCAGTCCATTGGATACTGAACCCCCCCGGTCGCATCACAAAATCCGAAGATCTTTGGCCAACGGTCTTAGGAAGCCATGGGCGTTTTTCCTGGCATTGAACTGCAATCCACGGCGTCCCGCTCGTCGAGGCTCATAGATATATAAAGATTGAAACGGTTTAACCATATATATATATATACATATATATAGTATATATACATATATATATATAGTATATATACATATATATATACATAGAAATATGTATTGTATGATATACATATCTATTCTCATCATCATTATCATTAATCATGTTGTGTAAACATGTTGTATCATGAGCTGTCAGTTTTCGATGCCAGGCCATGACGGGCCAGTCTGCCCAGACCCATGTTGACCTCACAAAGATTAGATTTTTTGGTTCGGGATATTCATCAAAAAATGTGAAATAGCGTTTAAAATCATCTGTTTTGGATATGAATCATTTCAAACCCCCTTAAAACGCTGCTAGAAACTAGAAACCCTATGACATTTTCCCACCATTCTCCCGTTTACCAGCAGCCCCCAGCCTCCAACATTCGACCATCCCGGTCCATTCGAAGGTTTCCGTGTCGTCCCAATTCCAGCCGCGGCGTTTCAGTTGGGCGCTGTCCTCTCCATTGACATCGCAGACGTGGAGTATAGCCTCGCAAGTTCTGCTGGAAGACTTGGCCGACAAATCGGGTGCCCGAAATGGAGGGGAACCTTTAGATTTCCATGGTATTGTGGTAACTATTGATGATGTTTAAGGGAGATATTTGGAGGAAGACTAATAATATCACCATATTCAAGAAGATACGCATGTCATTACCAGTTTTCATGGTTGACAGTAAGAATATCCTCAAACCAAAACCAAACTAACCAATTCAGATGTAGTTCTTATTGTTGATAAAGACTAATTTTCCAACCAAACATCCAAAAACATTCCAAAAAACATCCCAAAACAACGATCACCAACAAAATTCCAGGTTTCTACTGTCGATAATACAATCCTCCAACCAAACTAATATTTAGTTAATTTTCATTATATCTTATTATGATCATCCTCCCCAAATAAAACACCTCCAAAACATCCAAAAAAAAATCAAGTCGTCAATCCAAGTTGCCCAGGACTGTTCATCCGCCCCTCCCTGGAAATCGCCCCCGAAGCGCTGCTCCTGGCTCCGTGGCGGTCGCACTTGGGCGCCCACCACGTCGCCGTCCGCGAGATCGAAACGATCCACCTGCGCTGGTGACCTGAGAAAAAGTCGTTGGGTGAGAAAAACCCGGGGAAAATGGGGAAAAATCACATGATTCAACAGATTTTACACCATTCAAAATGGTGGATTTGTCATGAATCAACCATTCATGGGGGAGAAACAAACCATTTGACTGGATATATCTATTCTAAATGGGAATTGTAAACCAACTTTTATGACACAAATTGGGATAATTTACATGGACTCATATGGGGGTTACATGAACATGCAAAACGAACCGACGCACCAACCAAGTGGGAGATTGCACCATTCAACATGTTGTATTTAACCATTCAAAGGGGAAAGAAACCATTTCATTCGATAAATTTGTTCTAAGTGTATGGTAGTTCTCTCCAGCGCATGTCAGAACGAGCAGATCGCACGAGCGGATCCATGTTCAGAGCTGCTGAATAAAATGAAATATCTATTCTAAATATGATTAATAAATCAATTTTTACAATCGACATTGGGAATTTATACGGATCTATGTGCAGTTAACTAGGCACAAAAAGGGGCAATGCAGCCAGAAGGGTTGAATCAGGATTCAAGCCATTGCGGAATCAGGTTTCCATCTATTCTCTTCAACCATTCAACATGTGGGGGCAAGAAACTATTCAATATATGGGGAAATTAGTCGCTGAAAGCTAGGGACAACCTCGCCTATCTTCCAGCATATACTACCCCCCATCCACTTTTCACTACATACCCTCATTCATTGTATCATCAATAATCATCTTGAACCCCAAAAAATGAATAAGGTAGCATTATCACATGATAAATCAGATGGGGCAATGCATGTGGGAGATTACATCTTATGGCATCATTAAATGGAAGATAGGCGAGGTTGTCCTTATAGAATATTTAGGGAGGTTTTGCATTTAGTCTCTCCCTCTGCCAGTTCTGAATTCCCACTGCTTGGTAGATTTTGGCACTGTACCTGTCACGATTGGCAGCGTAGTCTGAAAAACAGTTGGGCTGTATTCTTCAAAATGCGCCTGTTTGCCTTTTGTTTTTTCTGTGCAAAACCGGTTGGACATTTCTGGTGTGTCCGGTTGGCAAATTCATACGGCTATAGATACATTGTTCACGTGTGCCCCTGTCTAATAATACTGTGCACTGACAGGGAACAACACAATGGCTAGTAAATTTCGTAAAATTGCACCTTTCTCCATCTTCTGAACATGCAACAAGCGAAAACATGCCCACAAATCGTTCAACTGACAGATCTCGCATGTTGGTGGAAAAAAAATATCGCTTGTCAGGCTGAAATCTGAAAGGTGCAGTTGTTCCTCCCAGGACTTTGCGCGAAATTGCCTTCGGATCAACAATGGTCGGAATTTTCGGGTTTACAGCCATGAAAAACTTGACTTTACACCCGTGAAAACTTGAGTTTACACCCATGAAAACTTAGGTTTACACCCATGAAACCTTGAGTTTGCACCCATGAAAACTTGAGCTCACACCACTGGTACACTCCCGTACCTTACAGGCTCATGAAGTGGATAGCTTCTCGCAACCGGCATTGCAGGGATACTCCTTTGTAGTTAGCTGAGATTAATTAATGGTGTCCCCCAATCAGCTTTACAATTGTGTTTCATTTTAAGGTCCTTATACTTGCACAACTGCCAAAAAAGTTCTGCCCAGTCCATGGAAGCAACCACACTCTTTGGGTGGTTCAGAATTTGATGAAAACATGTACTGCCATGATGATGTCCAAGTACTTCTCAAAGTTGGCCCACCCTCTGCAGCTGCGGGGTCAGGGTCTGTTTTGCTGTAACCTTTGGCCACCACAACAGGCCGAGCACAGCCGAGAAAGGATTAAACGCTGCGTCTCATACCTCATCTCCCCTGTGGGCTCGCACTGCACAAACGCAGGCGCATGTTGAGGAGCGGCCCACTTTTCTTGGACAGGCCAGGTCTGGTCCACCAAATCTTCAGGATCATAATCTGCTTCTCGAAACTGTCGCAAGACTGCACCTTGCCGCAGAAGGCGCTTGCCGAGAACACCGATTCGATGGCCCGGCACTTGCGCCAAACACGTTGGATGGAAAGGCAAGCACTGCGCCTCTTCCTGAAGGCCTCCCTGGCCACAATCATCCTGGAAATCCATTGAACCTTGCGTGCTGCTCCCAAATAGTGCCTACCAGCTGTTGAAAGTATAGCAGAAGTTCTGGAGCTGATTACTCCAAACTCTGATAACAAGCGCTCTCCAGCCAGTGTGGAATCCAGCCTCAAGATCTACATCGATATTGTCCCAGCTCCCACCATTGTTTCTTGCACCGCGGCCTCGAAAGAAAACAGCCAGAACTGGGCACTTTCGCAACAAATACATTGCAGCCACCGGAACCCCGCAACTTACAACGCAACAAATCAGCAGCAGCCAAGGCTGTCGGTCTCTAGCTTTTTTGGCTTTCAACTAGCAGCTCCGCTGCTTCCATCGAAGGCAAGGGCCCATCTGGCCATTGAACCGTTGAACCTTCGGCAAAATGCCCTCCGGCCAGTGCCCTTGTCAGAGCCAAGCATTGTAAAACCAGGCGCAACATGACATAGCACAGAAAGGACGGGATGAGGAATCCCAAGGGGGAATTCAACTGACCGAAACAAAAGGAATTCAACACGATCGGACTTCAAAGAACTGAACTAAGGGGCTGTGAAAACTTCTGAGCAATGAAAGAATGGATGTGAACGCTTCGAAGAATAATGCATGACGCAGGTGGCAGTCAAGCCAAGTCAGTTGTGTAACCATCAAGCATCAGGGGCACAACCCAAAAGACAGGGGCTTGCGGGTGTTGATCAAATGAACACCACTGCAATCAACAACGGAAAAATTGCAATTCTGCCACTGGAGGTATGATTCAAACGAACTCAGATCCACTAAAACATTCAATCCGCTTGGGCCCCAATCCTGCCAACTACTGCTCGATGATGAGGCACCCGTGAGACTTCTTCATAGACCTCTTGACATGAGCGATGCTGGCAGACCCAGACCCCACAAAATAGACCAATCACATTACCTTCGAAGATCGCCCTTTTGGATAACAGCTGATGCGCCTCTAAGTGGGAGCTGGTAGTAAGGAGCTTCTTTCTGCTTTTCGATCTCCTTGTCAATCTGCTCTTCAAGGTCTCTTGCCTCCTTCTTGTTCAACCCTTCCAAGCGCAATTTCATCTCCTCGATCTTGGTCTCATGCCCTTTCAACGGGCTATCATACTTTTCATATATTCCTTCAGCAAAACGCCTGTTTTCCAAGACGGACATATTTTCTTCCCTTTGCCTTTCTGCTGTGCCGGTGATGTTTGCACCCTCAGGCAGTTTTTTGAAACTCCATCGCGACTTTTTTGAGGATTGTGTTCAAAACTTTCCTGGCAATTTTCTGGTCTTTGGAACTTGGTTTTTGGTCCTTGTAGTAGACCACAAAGGTTTCAATCCAGTTTTGGATTCATCCTCGGTGAGCGCTGACGGATCTTGCCCAAAGCGAATCTCGCCTTCACCCTCGCTGTTCAAAGCAAAGATGACCCCCACCGAAACGGTGCGAAGTGTCTCCATCACTTCAAATCAAGTCAGGTCGCTTGATGTTTCGAATTGCTACGATCCAGAAATCATTTTTTTCAAGCATGGAAATCCAAAGTGTCGAAATCCAAGCAGGCAAGGTTTTCTGGATGCAGAAAACCTGTCAAATTTTGAAAATGCCACAACTGACCCAACTGTCGCAAATCCCACACCCAGCGGGGCGCACATGAAAAAAATGACCACTGTGGAGTCGCAGTGTGGCAGGACGGTGCGGAAGGTTAGGAGGAAATAGTTTTCTGGAAAGTACATAAATTTAAAGAAATAGATATCTATATATCTATATAATCATATATGTACAATATACAGGTATATTTATTCATCATGGTCATTGCTGACCAAAAAAGAGGGGAAACCCAAACAAAACCAATGCATTCAAACCCCCAAAATCATAACCCATATTTGCCACATTCAAAATGAAGATTTCCTAGCCAGCCATGTTTGACTCCCAGACATTGAACTCACCATTCAACCACAATTTCAAGGGATTCAAGGAGTCCCAAAAAGTGAGGAAACAGTTTTTAACCCATCCAAAAAATTGCACAGTTTCTAAAATGGGACCAAGACATACCCCCCGGTGTCATCAAACATGACGGAAAATATCCTCCATTCAGTTCCATGATTTTCCCATTGAAAACATGATGATGGGATATATTTTTTTTTCCGCAATATGGGGAAATGATGATAAACCATCAAGTTTGATCATATCCTATATCTCATAATATGGTATAATACCACTATTTTATGTAATTATGCTGAATCACCTGGTTACATGATAATATTCCACTAATATCCCATATCTATTGTTAAATGATAGGATTTGAAATATCCCATTGACAATAATAATGATAATGATAACATATTATCACTGTAATACATACCAATATATTTTATATTTACCACATATATCAACCATATTATCATATTTTGGTATACCGTATAATTGTGGTATATCACCTTACATCATAATATTCCATTCATATCCCATAGGTGATAAACACACATCAAGATTCCCATAGAAATTCCCATAAATACCACGTTCTGCTGAGCCACACATAGACACCGCGCTGAATCGTCGACTCCACACTACTCCCCGGCAGCTGTTCGCCACCCGGCAGCGGCCGCAGAAAGCCATGGCCGCGGCGGAATTTCTCCAGGCGGCCGCGCCAGTAGAAGCACTCCTCACCTGGGGGTAGTTGGTTGAAGAAAGGTCTGAAAATGGGGAAATTTACCTGGAAAAACTGGAGATTATAGTGGTTTAATGGGAAGTTTGATGTGGATGTTGTCCAAAAACGGGTTTAATTTTCCATTCTTCCTCGAACATGTATGCGCACCACAGAATTGCTCGGCAAAAGCAGGGCTTCGACCAGCTCTTCATTCATATGAGATTTGTCTATCCAAAAATGGTGAATTTCCCTCAGAATGGCTCAACAAACCAGGCGCAAAGGGCGAGGATATTCTGCCAATAAACATGGGGATTCACTTAGAATGACAGATATTTTTTCGATCCATAGTGAATCTCCAATGGGTTGGTCTGAAAATTGGATACCCCAAAATCCCATGGTGGATCAAAATGTGTTTCCTTTAAACCCCATTGATGCAAATGCTTCAACACAAAATCGCCATCCAGCCTTCCTGCAAGACGCTCTCGGCTTTTGAAGAATCATCCTCTCCATCCTCGATCTGAAGTGGACTAAAGTGTGATTCCGAAAGGTTATATACTCAAAAACGGAGACACCTAGAGTTCATGGGACAAGAATCAGGTGTTCCTGCAATTCTTGCCCACCATTCCATTTGCTGTTGATTTCAGCATACTGTTGATTTTGGAGGGCCACTTGTAGATTGTCCAAACCATATACTAAAGGGATGGGTAGCCCACCACAAGCTGGGAAGGGATACTTGAAATGTTCATCCCAATCTGTTGTTCTAAAGAGCTACACAATTTTGACCATCGGGCCCCATATTTTAGTTGTTCGTTCACGGCAGAATTTACTTAAGTAAATTCACCAGCGACACGTGGTTGTTTCTTCTTCTTGGTTCCAATCCCCATTCAATCCCATTTTGTGGCCATGAATTTTCATCATATCTGCACCATCCCAGTAAAAGTCTGGTGCAAATTTCCCAGGTTTGTTTGAACATATGGTACCCCAGAACTTCATGGCTGACCCATCAAACTTTTGAAATTGGGAAAAATGCCTCATTTTCAGACACGCCCGTTTTGGCCAAGATAGTCAGTTACCTCCTGATCTTTGCTGGTCTTATCTTATCCGGATTATTGCTGGTAAATCCCCCATCCAGATGCCCATCATCATAGCCCATTTGATACCATGCCCCAAACTAAGAGTTCAACCCTGAGAATCATCTGGGGTAAGTAACCTTCCAACCCCCCAACTCATGGTAGGGTCGTCATGTTGGTGGAAGGGATGGTATCCATCATACCCATCACTCCCCATGTCACCCAGTCCTTGTCCGGCTTCGCTTCCCGGATTTCAACATGATGGTGTAGGATCTGCACACCGCCTGTCACGTGGGTCATTTCGTCCTGGTACCCTGCTGCCTGATTTAAGGATGTTTATCCCAGCTAAATATGGGTTTATAGGTATTGAACCATCCCCATTTCAAGAAATGTTGGATTTCATCGTTCAAGAAAACAAACAAACCATGTCCATCATCAAAAGTAGAAAAATGGGTTAGGTCCAGAAACTGATTTTTGTTGCTCATTCTCGCTACTTTCACGTTTCAATCGTCATACTTGATTGTTGAACCCAGTTTCATATTCAAATCCTCAATGCTTCATGTTTAGATCCCTGGTTTTTATTGCAAAATCCCCATGTTTCACAGCATCCTCCAGCGCCACCTGCTCGGACCGCCGCTTGCGCCGCGCTGGGCGTGGAAAAATGGACGAAGCCGTGGCTCAAGTCGTCCTACGACGGAAAGCGATGGAAGGAAAAACCCTCTGTGAATAGAGATAGTGAATGGTTCCATATAGTTTATGAATGGTTAATAGAGGGTTGATAGATGATTAATCTATGAACCATATGCTTGTTACTATAGGTTTGTCATTAAACATTAGCTTTCCATATGGTTCATCAATGGTTCATAGAATTTATCATTATCCATTGGTTTATAGAATTGTAGGATATCGTTAATAAATGGGATATTAATTAATATGTGTCTCCCCATTATTTTCATGTTCATAATATGGATTATAAAAGGGGGAAGGTTTCCATGAATGATGGATATGGAAACATGATCTTGATAGAGCTACGATGGAATATGATCGTAGTTCATTGGTAACTAATCCATAGTAATCTATGAATAGTGATTGAAAATTATCGTTGATTAATATTGATTATAAATTACTTTTCAATTAGTTGCTGATCAATGGAAAGTCCTTCGATTGTTCTCAATCGGTTTTCCAATTGATAGAAGGAGACCGGGGATCTAACCGATAACAGCGAGGTATATCTATACATGGGGGATAAAAAACCAAGGCTTAATTTAGAAACCTGTGCATCGTTTCATTGTTGGTGGGAAAGTACCAGGAAGCTTACCATCAACGGTTAATTTGATTGACTAAATGGGGATAGAAGGGGCGTTCAACTCAAATTAATCCAACATTGTTGACGTAAAGCAATGCTGGCCTCGCAAACGGTCAAAAAGGGCGAAACTATCCCCGCGACACCGCGACACCTTCGAAACCCCGGTCCTGGATATGTACATGAACCGCTTGGCCAAACTCCTGCAGCTTGGAGAGTTTTTTCCAAGGAAACTCAGACGTTTTCAGAATTCCATGTCACTTTCCTGGTGGAAAAATTCATCTCCATTTTTTTCAATGCCAATATCTGTTGGGTTTAATACTCTCAAACCATTTCCAGTTGATCAAAATCCTCTGCTTTCTTGGTTCAATCCTCGACTTTCAGTTGGTTCATCCCCATCCTTCTAGTTGCCACTGGAATCCTCAGGGTTTTTCTGAAGGTTTTCCCCAGTTGAAGTGGGTAAAAACGCCGCTGAACTGGGCACCTGCAGCGCTTCAACGACCTGCTGCTTGGAGCTGACACTCTTCGGAAGCCTATCGCTGGGGGATGTAAGACATGGCTCAAAAAAGGGCAGGAGCTGATGGAGATTTCACAGGTTACCGATGATTCATAGTGGTTCATAATGGTTAATATGGTTAATAGGGGGAATATAACAGGGCTATAACTTGTTAGGGATATCAATGGTTTATAAAAAATAATGGGGATAATAGGGATGTAATAGGGATATAATACTGTATCAACCAAATGGTTAGGCATGGAATTGTTATATCGTGATCGTTGCATGGGGATATCATTGAACCAATACCATGGATATGATGGAGACCTGATGGGGACAAGTTGGGGATATGTACCCAGTATCTCCTTGTGGGGATAAAGCAACCAAAACTGGGATATAGTGAGGGGTATGAATCGAAGAAAATGGGGATCATATGGGGATGGATTTCTTTTGGGAGCAGCTACTTGCTAAGGTTTCGATCAAAGGTCTGAAAATGATTTTGTATCCCAAACTGCCCATAGAAAACACAAAATCATTTGTCCAATTCGCATGGCATCTGCGTCAAGTGAGAGTTTTGGAACTATCTCCCTTTTTGACTGGTAAAATCCACCCAAAAAATTGCTGCTTTAATCCCAGACTTCATGGTTCAAACCCCAATTTTGGTTCATCTGTTGGATATCTGTTGAAGATTCCAACTCCATGGCTTTCCCTTTCATCACGGGAACAAAATGGAGGATGTGTACAGTACAGCAAAAAATTGGGACTTGCCCGGTAAACTTCATCATTTAACAGGGAAAATGAGATAATTAGACTGGACCGCAAGAATTGTGATGGCAACCAAGGAACAGTGCAAAAGTTGGAGTCGTCTCAGGTGACTTAGCAAAGAAACGTGCTCATTTGCGGTTTGTATCATCAACAAACATGAAGTTTGACCGACAAAAAGGAAGGGGTGACACCAACCAAAATGGTCATGTGGGCCAACCATGAAATCAAAATCATACAGCGTCACAATGAAAACTCAACCCAACAAATAGGAATCTGTCAAAAATTGGGGTAACCCAAGGAATTGTTCAATGTTTAGCATTAAATCATCCATGTTTGGGCGGTTTTTACTAAGTTTGACCCATACCCAGTGAATTCCAACCCATGTTCACCATCGCCTACAAAGGTACACGGTGTGTTCATCCACCCTTTTTCGACCGTCCGAAAGTTCGTTCACTTCACTCCGTTTCCGCTTCCCCATGGCGACGATGGCGGTTCCGGCATTTTTCTTCACCGATCCATGGGGGTTGTGGTGGCTGGGTGACTGGGGCTTGATTGGTTGGGGATGGCTAAAGTTAAGGCTGGTTCAAACGACAACCACGTGAATTTTGATGTAAAAGGAAGTGCCCTGAAACAGGATTTGAAAGTCAAGATCCTCTGATGTGAATCGGTGAGGAAAAGAACCATGTGTTTGTTGTTTACCTTCTTTGGGCGTTGCAATGTCGATGAGTGATCTATCTTCCGTATGTTCATGATTCAGGTCTAGACATTCCTGAAGCAGCTGGTCAAGAAGCACATTCAGAGAACCTCAAGAAGCCTGAAAAGTATTGTCATACTCATTTTCAATAATCAGTCTACACGTATAATCGCTTCAGCACCATATGCATAATATAATCAATAAACACAACAAAAAGGGATAGTGGCATGTGCTCAAAACTGACTATGGCCAATTTGTGATTCCAAAACGGTACCTCGACTTAGGTCTCTAGGTCTCACCATCCCTAAATCTCAAAGCTGATGACGACTACCTCCAGGTAAACCATCCTCACTTTTGGTAGGTGAACCTCCATGTTTTTGCGGAAACAAGCACTTTTTTTGTGATTAAATCTCTGTCTGAAGCTGATTTCCAGCCACTTAAGCTCTGCACTTGCCAACGGCCCAGAAGTCATAGGACCTGCTGTCAAAGCAACTCATGGGGGGAGTTCCTGTTCGAACCTTCCTGTGACATTAGTTCCTCAAGGTACCCCCAAACATCCCCCCATTACATTTCATGTTGTAATCCCATTCCCATACCCCCGCGTATGGTCTCCAAAATGAATAGATCCAATAGATCCAATAGATTAGTGGGAAGGAATTATCCCCATTGTATCCCCACTTATGTAGTTTAAGTACAAGATACCATGATAGTCACAATAATACCACTCATTCATCCGCATGAATCCCTATCAATCCCCACTAATCCCATTAATTAATCCCATCAATTCTCACTATTGAATCCCTATTAATCCTCATGAATCCCATCAGTATACCTTTCATTCATCCCCATTCATCACCATGAATCCCCTCCATGATATCACCTGTTTTCGTTGGTAGATCCATTGCCACTGAGGTCCCGACCCCGAGATGGGTCCAGCCATGCGGTTGGTGACCACCGGAGCCACGCAGTAAGCGATGTGGTGCTTGAAATGCCAAGCCCTGCGCGTCTCATGGGATTTGTCTATCGGTTTTTGTATGCTTCCAAGTTTTTCTATAAGTTTCTATAGGTTTCTACAGGTTTTTCTATAGATGTTCTAGAGGTTTTTGTGTCATTGTGGTTGTTTAATGGGTGTGAAATTGTGTGTTAATTGCTGTATCTTGTTTTGTGTTTTTTGGGGTGGCCGGGTGGGTAATTGGTTTTAAGGTGGTTTTTTGATGGTTGTTTTTTTGTTTAGAATGGGTGCTTTGTGGCCTTGTTTGGATTTTCATATGTTTGTACAGGGGGGTTGCCACTCAAAATGGGGATGATATGGGGTATAAACTAAGCAACAATGGGGATATTGCATGAATACAATGTAGGAACAGTGATCAACCACAAGTACATGGCGAAGAACCAAGCAATAAGAAATCACAACTACAAACTATGAACATGAGCAAACCAAGCAATACTGGGATTTAAACGAAAACAGCGAAGCTTCCCAGTGCCCCAAAGTTGGAATGCTGAAAGGTTTTCTGGATTTTGGACACCACCAACGGGCCCGGGTGATGCTTCTTCTATGGGACAGCCATCAAAGAACGCCTGTGCCAACTCGCTGCCGAGCATGATACAAAGATGGGTTCCATGCTTGACCTGTACCTGGGTGAACTAACCCTGCTTGGGGGTGCATCCCATTTAGAAGTCGGTAAAAAACATAGTGTACCCCAGTAAAATATGGGTTTTATAGTGATTATATGGGGATTATAAATCACCTACTAACTGGGATGTACATTCAAATAGTTACCCTCTGGTTATTTCACAGTTTGCGAACTGGAAGCCATGGCCCATTTAGTTCGATGATTTCTGATGATTTACCTGTTAAAAATTGTGATTTTCCACAGCAAACCGTTAAACGACCAGAGGACAACACAAGTTTTGTTGGGACATGGCATGGGACTCCTCATCCCATCCAGGTAGTTCCCCTGCGCGAACTCAACGATTCCAGCCTGGGAGCCAGCCAAATTGCGGAGGGTCCGGTAGAAAAATGAGCCGAAGATCAAGATTTGGAAGCAAAACTGGGATATAGTGGGATTGTAAAGCAAACCAATTTTTGATGATTTGACACGATATGACCATCAAAAATAGAATAGTTATGTTGATAGACAACAAAGTGAGGATGTAAATTTAAGCAACCCAAATCCGAAGTCAATGGAATTCACGCAGAAATTGGTGAAATTAAGTTGTAAACTGACCAATTCCTAACTTCAGACATCCTCTCCACCAAGCCTGTTTGTGTCTCAAGCGGCAAGAGTGTCGTCACTGCTCACGCCGACATGTCACATGTCACATCAGAAGACACGGCGAAAAGCCATTTATGGGGAATCATGTTTCGTTTTCCAGCAGGCTGCAACTCCCTCTGTGCCACTGCTGGAGTCGTCATCAGAAGTCTCAAGCTGGGCGTGGCTCTCTGTTGTGTCATGGGGTCGAAGATGTTTCACCTTCTCTGGCTGGGAGCTGAACACTTCGAGAACTTGCTCGGCATGAGAGGTGAAACCGTCGCTTCCTTTCAGAAGCATTCGTGCAGCGGAGTGTCTGCCAAATCCGCTTAGGCCTTGCTGTTCTATTCTTCGGATTTCCTCATCTTCATCATAAAATCTGTATGACCCTAACAATTTTATCACAGGAATAATGTACCAGGTATTGAGTTCAGTGAAACCAATGTACCCGGCCGAAATGCCAAACAGGTACCACTCGAAGCGCTGCTCAGCTCCGTCCAGGCCTTCCTGACAAGCCACCGCCTGGAAGACTGCCCAAGCTCCNAATGCCAAACAGGTACCACTCGAAGCGCTGCTCAGCTCCGTCCAGGCCTTCCTGACAAGCCACCGCCTGGAAGACTGCCCAAGCTCCAACAGGAGTGGAAGCTAAGACACAAAAAATAAAGATTCTCCAGACGATTTTCCCGACGCAGATGAATGGGTTTTTGCTCAGATCATGACCCAGGACAAGGACGACAAGCACAGGAGGGTATATGAGAAGAGTGCCAGCAGCTGCAAGAGTGGCCAATTTAATCAAGCCAAACAGGTCCCAAGAGAAATCGTGGCTCGCAGCCACTTCTGTCATGCGCAGGAAANGCAGCTGCAAGAGTGGCCAATTTAATCAAGCCAAACAGGTCCCAAGAGAAATCGTGGCTCGCAGCCACTTCTGTCATGCGCAGGAAAAGGTTCCCAAAGCCAAAGGGACAAATGAACAACATCACAATCCAAAAGTAAGAACAACACATACCCATGGTGAACACGGATATTCTGTGCATCTCGCGAAAGGTCAGCTGCTGATAGGGTGCAGCTGGGAAACCTGGATCTCCATGGAGCCCCATGGTCAGCAAAGGGTTCACGGAAGCTGTAGCTTTCACCACTCTGTACGGCACATCATAAGCTTTGTAATATAAGAAGTCACCATTGACCACCGACAGCATCAAGTTCTTCAGCTTGAAGTGAGTGAGGCTTAGGAGGAAGAGAGGTGTTCCCAGCGCAGCCAANTAAGAAGTCACCATTGACCACCGACAGCATCAAGTTCTTCAGCTTGAAGTGAGTGAGGCTTAGGAGGAAGAGAGGTGTTCCCAGCGCAGCCAAGGTTTGAATAGGCTTCAGCTGGTAATAGCAAGCATAGTTGTGTTCTGCAGAAACTCTTGAGACAAAAACCTCAGAAGCAGCAGCAGCCCAGGAAAAGGCTGCGCAGGATGCAACCAACTGAAAAATCCATGAAACCATGCCAAGCCAGAGAGTTTTTTTTCAGGGACATCTGCTAGCAAAGCCCAATCGTGCATAATTTTCATGACTGTCCACCCGGCAATGCCAACCTTGTAAATTGGGATGGTATACCCTGTATTCAAGNGGGACATCTGCTAGCAAAGCCCAATCGTGCATAATTTTCATGACTGTCCACCCGGCAATGCCAACCTTGTAAATTGGGATGGTATACCCTGTATTCAAGTGGTTGTCAATCTTCTCCCGCACACTCTCTTTCTCACAGATTGTCTGGTTGACATGTGCTGGGCTTGGAAATTCGTGCTCCTTTGATGTCACCACGCTGATCCCGCCCAAAGTAACTTGGACCAATTTACCCAAGAGATTCTTCCAAAAAGTCGATCNCTGGGCTTGGAAATTCGTGCTCCTTTGATGTCACCACGCTGATCCCGCCCAAAGTAACTTGGACCAATTTACCCAAGAGATTCTTCCAAAAAGTCGATCGGGCCACACAGGCGGCTGAGAAGTTGCGACCGTTCTCAACAGCAACAAAGATTGATGACGATGAGACCTTGTTGGTCCAGAGGGGAAGCCAGCAGTCCTCGTATTTGCTGCAGTTCAGGTTCAAATTTTCTGGCGTTGTTGCAGCCAACGCCTCCGTTCCGAAGCTGCGAATGAAGTAGCAAGTGTCGTCGCAGGANCCCCGGTTGGGACAGGTTGACACAACAGAAACGGATGGAAAAACGAATTTTCCAAGAGACGATCTAAACTAAACTGAGCCCTGAATTCCATCAAACAATAAGAGAACAAGAATGCGAGGGTTTGCCCATTGTTGGCGCCTCAAATGTCAAAAGAATTGCCCCAAAGTATGCATCATTGGTGAGCCTTCAGGCTTGGATCCGCCTCCACCAAAAACAGCAGGTGAAAGCTACCGAACTTGGATTCATTCCTTCCTCCCCATACCAGTGACATCCAACTTGTACAATTAATCTGGGGGGTTTCCTTCCACTAGGATTTCAATTGCGGGCTAAAATATGATCAGGAGGAAGGTTTCTATAGCATATATGTTTGATGGATTTCCCAAATGATGTGGAATCAGCATATTCTTCATTCCCATCTCCACCTTCAGATCACCAACACGGTAGTAGTGTTGCGTCAGACCTCACCAAATGGCTGGGACCATGGTTCCCGACGATTCCCGAATTGGCTGTGGCAAAATTTGTGGTGCCCTATGGCTGGGGGTAAAATGGTGTCCTTGGAAACTATGGGATAAGTGGAAGGGGAAATTTGGACTTCAAGCAACAAGTCTGGGGGAAAAAAGATGGCTGCAGATCGATCTGAAGCTATTGGGTTTTGAAGAGAAAAAACTCCATATTATGGATTCAATAATCCAAAATTGTGATTGAATCACAAAAAATTCACAGCGAAGCAGCAAAATCTGGAAATCACTGGCGTCCCTTGTTTGCCAAATTTTACGACCTAGGGCATGCAGCATTTCTCAGGAGAATATGCGGGTAATNTCCCTTGTTTGCCAAATTTTACGACCTAGGGCATGCAGCATTTCTCAGGAGAATATGCGGGTAATCCCAGCGAGTTTTTGGGCAACCCAATATAAAATCGATTTGGAATCATCATCCAAGGTAGGATTGAAACCCAAAAACATCAGTCCATCATCGATCCGAAACGTGATGACGCCAGTCATTGATCCAAGGAGTTGGAGAAAACGTTGGCGAATCCCAGAGTCCAAGGGACTACGAAAGATGTGGTCACCACAGAGTGGTCCAGCAACCTTGGCAGGAATCTGTCAAGATCT
>BGPT01002537.1:53370-65721 GCA_003297045.1 Symbiodinium sp. clade C Y103
CTCCAGGTTCCCCCCACTGGCAGCTGCATTGTGCGAAGCGGGTCGGCGCCAGCCGCTATTCCCCCCGCTGAGCCACCAATGGTTTCGGGGATTTGTTTGTGGATTTCACCTCCAATTTTGTTTGGATGCCTTGAATGCTTTGATGAGGATTCATGTGGATATGAATATGGCTCAAAACTTGGGGATGGAGCCCAAATTATGGCGATGTCAACTGGAAAAGTCATGATGAAACATGTTCAAACAATGGGGATATGACTCAAACATGGGGTCCTAAGGCATGAGGAAACCATCTGGGGATGCGTCATGCCACCTATGGGAGCAGCGGTTGATACCGGGATGAAGATCCATGACGATCCAAAAATGTGGACCAGGGTGAAATGACACTTCCCCATGTGAGGTAAACATGCTATACCAAGCCAACTCTCCGTTGGGAAAGTCTCTTGACCCATCCCTACTTGACTACATGGTTTTGTCCAAAAATTGGACAAGTGGTATGTTCAATTCCCTCAATTAACGGTATAGGGAAAAACCATGCTACGTACCATTGGTGCTGTACCCCATTTTGAGGCCACAGAATGATACTCAACCACATCATTTGGGTATGGGTCAAAACCTGGTACCCTCGCGAAGCTAGAAATAGCTCTCCCCATGTACAATAATATGTAATGTGGTAAAACCTAAGATAAACCATTCCCAATAGAGGTTTATTATTAGGTATACCTCTATTTGGGATGATGTAAAATGACGAAAACGGTTGGTTTATGGGATGGTTTTGACCCATCCCCACTTCCCAAGAAAACCATCGCCCGAAAGCCACGTTTCATCCGTGACTCGTCGGGAAATGAGACCAGCCCTTTCGTGTTGCACGCTTGAACCACCATTTCTCATGGGTTAAACCCTGTGTATCATACTCAAACCACTATTAACCACTACAAACCACTCTTAACCACTATTGATGATGGTCATTTAGTGATCAATCCATCTGAAGCAACCGCTTTTTCCAGCGGCGAAGTCATAGGACCTGCCAAACAGCGGATCGAAGCCACAGGATTCCAAATTGCCATATGTTGCCCTTTGGCAACCCAACATGTGAGGAGTTCAATGCAGGTTTGCCCAAAAGCGGGTTGTACACCCCCCGCTGTATGGCCATTTTTGGGAGAAACTATGGTTAATCAGTGATTTGGGATATACCAGTATAGCCAAATACCCCGTTTTCGGACAACGCATACGGGGAGTTGTTGTTCAAGCCATACTCTGCCATGAGTTTTTTAAGATTTCCCGTACATTTAGGTAGTTAAAGACAAGAGTTCCCGAAGATTGGAATGGCGCAGCCTATGGGGATTCTCAAGATTCGGATGGCAGCAAATGTCATCAACACCCACGAAGAAAATGTCAAAGGCAGATACCCCAACCATGGCTGTCTAATCAGCAACAAACCATGGATCTTTGATCAGCTGATGTCTTACCTCATACTCTGAGTAGCTATGACCTCCATCGCTTTTTCGTTTGTTGGTACACAATACTACTGTATCCCATTGTATCATTAAACCATCATTCTGGTTGACCATCACTACACATTGGATTTACTAGAGTATGTCATTTTGCTGGTATTATATCCCGTTGCGTCTGTCATTATGTACTCATTGTTGGTTGAGGCGATTGCAAATCCAGTTAGATAATACTTCCAGATATCCCCATTTATGGTTGGTTTAAAATACCCGTGGTTGGTAACAAGACCAATACCCGAAAACATCTCAAGATCCCTGTCCATCCCCATTGTATCCCCACTTTTATGGTTTAAGTACAAGCTGTATATTTTTATGATGATACAAGCCGTAATCATAATTGTACCATATCACCGTAGCACAAATCATTAAATTGCCAGTATCCCCCTACATCCCATTACATGCATGTAAGATTATATTCCCATTCTATCTCTATATATCATTTGCAACCATGACTATATCATAAAAGCTACCATCATGCCATAATGCCACAATCATAATTACAATTCATTGATCCCCATGAATCCCTATTAATGCCGACTAATCCCCATCCTTCATCACGGGCTCCATGATATCCCCTCCGTTTTCGTTGGTAGATCCATTGCCACTGAGGTCCCGACCCCGAGATGGGTCCAGCCGTGCAGTTGGTCACCACCGGCGCCACGCAGCAGGCGATGAGGTGCTTGAAATGCCAAGCCCTGCGCGTCTCATGGGATTTTTCTGTTGGTTTTTGTATGTTTTAAGTGTGTGGTTGTTTAATGGGTGTCAAATTGCGTGTTACTGCTGTATTTTATTTTGTTTGTGGGGGTGGCTAATGGGTTTTGAAGTGTTCTTTATGGTTGGTTTTTGAATGGGTGCTTTGTGGCCTTGTGTGGATTTTCATGTGTATGTACGGGGGTTGCCACTCAAAGTGTGAATAATACAGGTCATAAACCAACCAACAATGGGGGTGTTGAATAAATTTTAAGGACAGCAACCAGCCACAAGCAATAAAAAAACACCATTAGGGATGGGAACGACCATGAACGAACCAAGCAACAATGGGATTTCAGCCACAAAATGGGGGGCGATTTGAAGATTTTCAGAAACCAGATTTTTTCCATAAAGCTTCCCAGTGCCCCCAAAGTTGGTAAATGTTCAATGTGTTTTTGGATTTGGACTCCACCAACGGGCCAGGGTGATAGCTCTTCCATGGGACAGCCATCAAAGAAATGATACAAAGCTGGGTTCCATGCTTGACCTGTACCTGGGTGGACTAACATTACCTGGGTGCGCACCCCAGGAATTGTGTGCGGGTCAGAACCATGTGAAAAAACTCCAGTGATAGATGGCTTTAACATATATGCTTTAATAGAGGTTATAGTGCTTATTGATAAGGTTTTTTTTTAACACAATCGCGATACCTGGGATGCACATCCCCCACTTCTTTACAGCTCCTCATCCCGTCCAGGTAGTTGCTCTGCGCGAACTCCACGATTCCAGCCTGGGAGCCAGCCAAATGAGAAATGACCCGTTTAATAACAAGCAAAAGTTGGTGATTTGTGAATGATTTGACCAGCAAAACATCAGATAGTATCCGGCGGGTTCTAAAAGGAAGAGAAGGATGTAAATCTAAGCAACCCAAATCCGAAGTCAATGGAATTCACGCAGAAATTGGTGAAATTAAGTTGTGAACTGACCAATTCCTAACTTCAGACATCCTCTCCACCAAGCCTGTTTCTGTCTCAAGCGGCAAGAGTGCCGTCACTGCTCACGCCGACATGTCCCATGTCACATCAGAAGACACGGCAAAAAGCCATCTATGGGGAATCATGCTTCATTTTCCAGCAGGCTGTAACTCTATCTGTGCTGCTGGAGTCGTCATCAGAAGTCTCAAGCTGGGTATGGCTCTCTGTTGTGTCATGGGGTCGAAGGTGCTTCACCTTCTCCGGCTGGGAGCTGAACACTTCGAGGACTTGCTCTGCATGAGAGGCGTAGCGGTCACTTCCGTCCAGAAGCATGTCTCGTGGACGGTCCATGTTTCCATTGCATGGTACTGGGAAACATACACATACGGCGCTGAATTTCTGAAATGTGTATGAGTTCAACAAATCGAGTGCAGGCAACAAGTCCAGCTGCTGGAGGAGAAAGAAACCGATGTGCCCGCCTGAGATGCCACAAAGGTACCACTCGTAGCGCTGCTCGGCTCCATTCATGCCTTCCTTCCGAACCACCGCCTGGATCACTGCCCAAGCTACAACCGAATTGGAAGCCGAGACAAGGAAGATCGAGAACCTGATAGACATAACTACCCATACTCTCCCTTGGAGCGCTTTCTTGCTCACTTCGTCAAGCTTCTCAAATTCAAGGGCGTCTAAATAGAGTAACCGAAGCATGGCGGGACATACGAGAACGAGAAGAGAGCCAGCAGCAAGAGTGGCCACTTTGATCAAGCCAAACGCGTCCAAAGAGAAATCGTGGCTCACAGCCACTTCTGTCATCCGAAGGAAAATGTTCCCAAAGCCGAATGGACAAATGAACAACATCATTGCGCAAAAGTAAGAAATGTGAAGAATTCTGGTCCAAAGGGATAGTCGGTTCATGTTGCGAAAGGTCAGCTGCTGATAGGGCACGGCCGGAGAACCTGGATCTCCACACAGCCCAGTGGTGAGTAAAGGGTTCACGGCAGCTGTAGCTTTCACCACTCTGTACGGTACATCATAAGCCTTGTAATATAAGAAGTCACCATTGACCACCGAGAGCATCAAATTCTTGAGCTTGAAGTGAGTGAGGCTTAGGAGCAAGAGGGGTGTTCCCAGGGCAGTGAAGGTCTCAATAGGTTTGAGTTCGTAAAAGCAAGCATCGTTGGTTTCTGTGGAAACTCTTGCGATGAAGACTTCAGCGGCGGAGGAGCCCCAGAAAAAGGCTGCGCAGGTTGCAACCAACTGAAAAATCCATGAAACCATGCCAAAAGAGAGCGTTACTGATTCTGGCATATCTGCCAGCAAACCCCAATCATGCAAAATTTTAAGGGCTGTCCACCCGACAATACCAACCTTGTAAATTGGGATGGTATTTCCTGTATTCAAGTGATTGTCAATCTTCTCCCGTACACTCTCTTTCTCACAGAATGTCTGGTTGACGTGTGCTGGGCTTGGCATTTCGCTTCTCTTTAATGTCCCTGCGCTGAGCGCGTTCAAGAGACCTTGGACACCTTTACCCCAGAAATTCTTCCATGAAGTCGAATGGAGAATGCAGGCGGCTGAGAAGTTGCGACCGTTCTCAACAGCAACAAACACTGGCGTCGATGAAACGTTTTCGTCAGTAAAAACCCAGCAGTTCTCGTGTCCGTATTTGCTGCAGTTCAGATTCAAAGTTGCTGGCATTGTTGCAGGCAACGCCTCCGTGCCAAAGTTCCGAATGAACGAACACGTTTCGTTGCAGGAACGGAAGTCTTCCAGTGGTCGCAGCTTGTAGTTGACGACAGCAAGGAAAGGATAGGAGCCAAGGAAAGTAAGGATAAAACATGCAACGAAATCTAAGTATTTCATGGCACAAATTGGACGGATAGGACGGGATATGGAATAGCAATTCGATCCTCCTGGGATTTCGTGAGCTAGGAGCTATAATTGAACCAAAGTGGCTATGGCAATGAACACGCGACTTAGTGAACATGAACATCGATTCATGGATCATGGCTGATTCTCACGCACCTACGCATTCCACTTCACAGCAAAAGTTAGTTCAGCATGCGACACAGCTCAACACGACTGGACACCAAGCGCCGCATGTAACATCAGTTTGCAAGAAATCCAGCTGCTGGATGTGCCCATCTCATCGATGGCTCTCCACAATATATTATATATATATATATATATATTATATATATACATATATATTATATATATATATACATATATTATATATATATGTGTGTATCCCAACCACGTTCCAAACCCCTGTCCCAGCTTTCAACCCCCTGGGCGCCCTGGACATCCAACATGGCTTCGCCCTTGTCCACCGCGACATCCACAGCATGCAGGGTCTGGCATCCGCTTCAGGAGGATATCCCCCGGTTCGGACAGGTTGACACAATAGAAACGGATGGAAAAACGAATCCAAGAGACGATCCAAACTGAGCCCTGAATTCCATCAAACAATAACAGAACAAGAATGCGAGGGTTTGCCCATTCTTGGTGCCTCAAATGTCAAAAGAACTGCCCCAAAGTATACAGCCATTGGTGAGCCTTCAGGCTTGGATCCGCTTGGATTAATTCCTTCCTCTGCATACCAGTGACATCCAACTACTACAATTAATCTTGGGGTTTTCCTTCCACTAGGATTTCGATTGCGGGAAATATGATCAGGGGTCAGTCAGGTGTCTGATAAACCCGCATATCATATATGTTTGAAGGATTTCCCAAATGATGTGGAATCAGCATATCATGATTGGGTGCTTAAAGTACGATGGTATTTCGCATTCCCATCTCCACCTTCAGATCACCAACACGGTAGTAGTGTTGCGTCAGACCTAACCAAATGGCTGGGACCATGGTTCCCGATGATTCCCGAATTGGCTGTGGCAAAATTTTCAGTGCCCTATGGCTGGGGGTAAAAAAAGGTGTCCTGGGAAACTATGGGATAAGTGGAAGGGGAAATTTGGACTCCAAGCAACAAGTCTGGGGAAAGAAAAGGGCTGCAGATCGATCTGAAGCTATTGGGATTTGAAGAGAAAAAACTCCATATTATGGATTCAATAATCCAAAATTGTGATTGAATCACAAAAAATTGACAGCGAAGCAGCAAAATCTGGAAATCACTGGCGTCCCTTGTTTGCCAAATTTTACGACCTAGGGCATGCAGCATTTCTCAGGAGAATATGCGGGTAATNTCCCTTGTTTGCCAAATTTTACGACCTAGGGCATGCAGCATTTCTCAGGAGAATATGCGGGTAATCCCAGCGAGTTTTTGGGCAACCCAATATAAAATCTATTTGGGATCATCAGACATCAGTCCATCATAGATCCAAAAGGTGATGACCCAGTTTTTGGCTTCACGTTTCAAACAACCGGCCATTCATTGGTCCAAAAGCTTGGAGAAAACGTTGGCGAATCCCAGAGTCCAAGGGACTACGAAAGATGTGGTCACCACAGAGTGGTCCAGCAACCTTGGCAGGAATCTGTCAAGATCTNTTGGAGAAAACGTTGGCGAATCCCAGAGTCCAAGGGACTACGAAAGATGTGGTCACCACAGAGTGGTCCAGCAACCTTGGCAGGAATCTGTCAAGATCTGGACATGAAACCAAAAATTGCATCAAAAAAATATGTTTAGATGGTTGCACAATTCCAAAATTACATCCAAAACAGATTGTGGAACCTCCCGAAGCTCTCACAGTTCCAGTACTTTTGGGAAGGTCAAAGTGTGCCATCTCCATGGTTCACAGAATTTTTAGGAACAAGATCAAAGGATTCTCTGTAGGGCACTTCCACTGGACAAATATTAGCCGTAGCATGGAGGGCTGGATTGCTACGAGAGCAACATGTGGCGTTGTAAGACATGGGTATGGCAACATGTGTTGTACGTCGTTTCAACATGTTTCGACTGTCCAACTTTGGGGTAAAGAATTTTGATCCAAAGCCCAAAGAGACTTCTTTTGTGTCTGAGCATCATCACATTCAGGTTGGAAGGCTCCTGAGACTTCGGCTACTGCAACACCCAATGCGCAACAAAGGTACGTATACCTGCACCCACATTTCCGAAGAAACAGAAGCTGCTGGAATTCTCATATCGCTTTGCCTAATGCTCAAATGTCCCAGTTTCATTTCTCCTTGCCATTCTCTTTTTTATCCATGGTCATCTTTCCTGTGTGCCGTCTTTTTTTCTTCACTGACCATCCAATTCTTGGGGGACCCAGGAAGACTACAACCCAATAGCTTTTGGGTGNTATCCATGGTCATCTTTCCTGTGTGCCGTCTTTTTTTCTTCACTGACCATCCAATTCTTGGGGGACCCAGGAAGACTACAACCCAATAGCTTTTGGGTGAGGGGATAGCCAACATTAGAATATTTAGCTACTACTAATGCCTATCTGATTAGCTATAATCGATGATTATGAACCATCATCATCAACTAATTAAGCTTTACAATGTCATTGGCTATTGGTTAATGACTAAAGCCACACCACCGGGAGGGGCACCAGGTCGGCTCAGCAATGCGGAAACGAGCGTACACTGCTGCGAAAACACCTCGATTGCGTCTGTCCAAGTCATGAAAATTGGGAGTAGAATGGGATGTTAAGCATCAAACANGCAATGCGGAAACGAGCGTACACTGCTGCGAAAACACCTCGATTGCGTCTGTCCAAGTCATGAAAATTGGGAGTAGAATGGGATGTTAAGCATCAAACATGGGGATAACCCACAATTCAATGGAAATGTTGGGCTTATTCACCGGTATCTCCGGTGTTTTTCGAATTGGTCTTGTGGGAAAATGGGTTGGCTACCCATGAACGAACATTTGACCGNTCAATGGAAATGTTGGGCTTATTCACCGGTATCTCCGGTGTTTTTCGAATTGGTCTTGTGGGAAAATGGGTTGGCTACCCATGAACGAACATTTGACCGAGCAAAATGATGATCTGAACCGTTCATTTCCAGTCGGTGTTAGCAAAAGCTGCACTCTTGGTACCAACAGACACATCACTCTGAGAGATGCCCAGTTGACTAAAGAGTGAATTGGCTGTCCATCAACTCCAAAACATCTGAGACATCCCAATAGAAACGCATAGTGTGCCNTTGACTAAAGAGTGAATTGGCTGTCCATCAACTCCAAAACATCTGAGACATCCCAATAGAAACGCATAGTGTGCCAACACATCAACAAAACATGGATAAGAATGCAAAGTATGTCAATATCAACTATCAATCTCCACAAATCTCAACCATCAAACATGGTTTATCTTCCCTTCCCCCAAACTGGTGCCATCCCCCCCAACCATCTCTGCTATTGCCCCTGAGCTGTCAACTCACCAGCCACAGCAGGACGAAACCCACCAAGAGGAGATCCACGCAGTAGGGGAAGAGGTACCTCTCTTGGGGTCACCACCACCACAAATTTGTAGAAAAAACTGCCTGAAATATGGGATCCCTGAATGGTTGGTGAAGTCTTCCACATTCTCAAAGGGGTCGCAGTGGTTATTGGAGCCCAAAATGGGAATAGGAAAATAGAAGTCGGAATGCCAACCATTGGGATTTAAATTGAAAACTCTGAATTTCACCTAGCAAAGTTGACGTCCTTCGAATCACAAATGTCTTAAATATATCTTTTGAAGTTGACTGCCAACCAAACATCACCAAACTAGCATAGGTATTTCCAGCCAGAAACAGAACACTTCACCAACAAGAACATTAAAATTCACCATTAATCCACTAACAACTTGGGAGTATAGAAATTATATGAGGGATTACTGAAATGATATATCCAATCAATAATATATTATCCAATGGAGATCAATTGTATATGTTATATCCTATGGTGGGATGTCATCCTAATGATATTGGATCAATTGTGGGGATGATGTATCCGACCACCCAACCCGCGGCACTTAGCTCGAAAGGCTGCTAACCAACACGTCACCCCGAATGCGGCCCAAGGCCTAGGAAGATTCATCAGAGTTGGGTGTTCTGCCCTTAAAAAATCCATGGAAAAATGATGAAAAACGTGGGAAAGCGATGAAAAACTTGGGAAAATATGGAAAATGTGCGTATTTGAAGCAACTGAAACTTGGAGTTGGAATGAAGTTCAAGGTGTCCCAACCACGTTTTAAACACCATTTTCTTGGCGATGTCATGATGTGAACTCATGTGTGACCGACAAAATGTTGATGCATCTGCGGACCCTTGTGTTTGTACTACTTCCCATAGTTGCTGCATATTTCTCCATATTTTGAAGTCATTCTATGCTAGAAAACCCTAGCAGCCGTGTGTATCACCCGAAGCCCCTCAGCATTTGAAACTTGCCTGTCAACGACCAAAAAAAGGAAAGTTCATCACATGTTTGGCCACTTTTTTTGGAAGCCATTGATATAGAAACTTCCAAAATAAATCACCAAATCACCGACTCGACTCAACCATCCAAGCAACAGCAACAGCATCATCAGCATGGGCATCAAACTCATCCGAATCCTCCGAAATGTTTCGGCCACGAAAAAACAGACAGTTTTCAAGAGCGCCAAGGATTTGCGGATGTATCACCAACAAGAAAGGGGAGTGTCATTAAGAAAAATGGGAGGAGGTTCACCAACAAAGATGAAGATTCGAAGAGGAATTTGCAGATGCCTCTGGTGTTCACACCAAAAATGTCGCAGGTTGGATGTTCATCAACCTTAGAGTCACCCAAAAACACCATGGCTGCGCATCTATGTAGCTCTGAAACAGCCATTCCATGGTTTGATGATTTCTGAAAATGGCCAGAATTGAAGGCTCTCCAAGACCCATTGCCACGAACTTTAGGACATAGATTTCCCTATAAAAATTACCAAATCACACCAGAAAAAAAATATCCATCAGATGGAAATCTCTCCTCTTGCCCGATGTCAAGGATGTCATGGGCAAGCTCCGCCATGCCTGCGGCGCAACAGCCATCGAAAAACGCGACCGGATGAATCGGCTGGCAAAGGGAAATCTCCGAACTAGCCATGGCCAAACTATGGCTGGGGAAATAGCAATTTGACTGACTACCAGGGGGTAGATATACTGAAGGATGCTGATCCAACTTGATGATAAATTTCTAAAGATTCCTCATTTTGACACAGTCCAAAGGTTCCATTCAAGGGATTCAAGGGTAAATCTACTGCAGATTTTCCCACTTCCGATTCCCAAGATCCAACAACCTGCTTCCCTGCAGGAAAGCCGGCCTCAGTTGGGCGAGACTTTGCCAACGACTTCACCGGTTCAAGTCATGGGGTAATCCAAGAAGTCTTGGAAGGTAAGAATTTGAAGATCTTATGGTTCCAATTCCAAGATAAGACATATCATTTCATCGCAATCAACAAATGTTTCGAAATCCGGGGATTGTAATCCTTTGGCAAGTCAGGATGTTTAACGTTCACCAACAAAAACATGCGTGATTTAATGAAAAGTCACCATTGAGGAATCACCCGAGGCTGGTAGAGTAAACCTTTTGGGGTTATCCCAATTGCCAATGTCTAACCAGGTTTACCAAAAAAATGCAGAATCGGTCAGAACATATATACTGATTCCCGAAAAGATAGAAAATTAAGTCGCCATTCAAATAGTGAAGATTCACTTCTTAATCTTTTTGGGGATTGGTTTTGGTTTTAGACCTGAATTCATGGTATCAAATGATTGGCAAGAGCCACAGTCTTCCCAAATTATTCGATGATCCAGTCAAAAAGAAACGCTGCCTTTTTCCAGAAAGCCCAAGTCTCGATGGAAAATTGTTGGAGCTGGGTTTTCTTTCAAACAGTGCTTTTGAATGGTGGTGCGGGCTGGTGATTAGCNTGCCTTTTTCCAGAAAGCCCAAGTCTCGATGGAAAATTGTTGGAGCTGGGTTTTCTTTCAAACAGTGCTTTTGAATGGTGGTGCGGGCTGGTGATTAGCATTTGTTGTCAGTGCACATTCCCACTAAAAAACGTATATATCGTGCGGCTTTAGCAGCAAGCCATTATATTGGTAATTTGGCTTGGCGGTTTGGCAGTGCAGTTGCGCCCGATTCCATGAGAGTCAACATCGCGAGAGTGCATCGCAAAAAATCCCATCACTAACCCAAAGCACCAATGAAATATATGTTTTTGCAAATTCTAATCTGAGCATTGGTCGATAGTCCTTCAGAATGGATGCCGTACTCGTCGGGGCCTCTCCCTTGTTCTGATGAAATCGCCTTTGTTTATTGCTTAAACTCCCTATTTCTTTCTGTGGTGTTGTCAAACCTGCAATTCTACTACTCAAGTCTCCACTTTTTTTATAAAATTTTCTGATCTCCCCATGTTTGACGATTGAAATCCCGATTCTTTCTCTAGTTTTACGCCATCACTACTGCATGAACTGCCCCACTTCCGTACAGAAATCCCTCCAGGTTCCCCCCACTGGCAGCTGCATTGTGCGAAGCGGGTCGGCGCCAGCCGCTATTCCCCCCGCTGAGCCACCAATGGTTTCGGGGATTTGTTTGNCTCCAGGTTCCCCCCACTGGCAGCTGCATTGTGCGAAGCGGGTCGGCGCCAGCCGCTATTCCCCCCGCTGAGCCACCAATGGTTTCGGGGATTTGTTTGGAGATTTCACCTCCAACTTTGTTTGGATGCTTTGAATGCTTTGATGAGGATTAATGTGGATATGGATACGGCTCAAGACTTGGGAATGGAGCCCAACTTATGGCGATGTCAACTGGAAAAGTGATGATGAAACATGTTCAAATAATGGGCATATGACGCAAACATGGTGTCCAAAGCCACAAGGAAAGATTGGAATATATGTGAAATTGAATGGATTGCATAGGCATAGGAAAAAATAATGATCTGGGGATGTGTCATGCCACCTATGCGACCAGCGGTTCATACCGGGATGAAGATCCAGATCTAAAAATGTGGACCAGGGTGAAATGACACTTCCCCATGCGAGGTAAACATACTTGCACTTCTGTCAACATGTGCCGCCAACTTTTCAGCATGCAGGACAGCTGAGGTGATTCAAATGACTCAAGCATTTCATGGCAAAATTTGTCANCATACTTGCACTTCTGTCAACATGTGCCGCCAACTTTTCAGCATGCAGGACAGCTGAGGTGATTCAAATGACTCAAGCATTTCATGGCAAAATTTGTCATGCCAATCAGATGCATATAGGTCTTTACC
>BGPT01002537.1:72839-83388 GCA_003297045.1 Symbiodinium sp. clade C Y103
CTGGGCTTGGAAATTCGTGCTCCTTTGATGTCACCACGCTGATCCCGCCCAAAGTAACTTGGACCAATTTACCCAAGAGATTCTTCCAAAAAGTCGATCTGGCCACACAGGCGGCTGAGAAGTTGCGACCGTTCTCAACAGCAACAAACACTGGTGCGGATGAAGCGTTGCTCCAAATAGACGAGCAGTTCTCGTATTTGCTGCAGTTCAGGTTCAAATTTTCTGGCGTTGTTGCAGCCAACGCCTCCGTTCCGAAGCTGCGAATGAAGTAGCAAGTGTCGTCGCAGGANCTCGTATTTGCTGCAGTTCAGGTTCAAATTTTCTGGCGTTGTTGCAGCCAACGCCTCCGTTCCGAAGCTGCGAATGAAGTAGCAAGTGTCGTCGCAGGAACGGAAGTCTCTCATTGGATGTAGTTTGTAGTTGACAACAGCAAGGAAGGGGTAGGAGCCAAGGCAGGTAAGGATAAAACATTCAACGAAATTCGAGAATTTCATGGCACAATTTGTACGGAGAGAAATAGGATATGGAATAACAATTCGAGCGAGCTAGGAGCTATAATTGAACCAAAGTGGCTATGGCCTGGCGATGAACACATGTCATCTACACATTGACTTGCCACCTCACCGCAAAAGTCAGTTCAGCATGTGACACAACTCAACACGACTTGACACCAAGCGTCGCATGTGACATCAGCGTGCAGAAATCAAAGGGTATGTTGATTGGCTTCTCACAAAATGGCCGGCTGGATCTGCCCATCTCGTTGATGGCTCTCCGCTGTGATTGCCCTCCAGTAATCCAAAAATGGCTAGGGAAACTCGAACTCCCTATCAATAGCCAGATTTTGTTGGATTTACAGCGAACCATATTTGATTGCTGGATGGTATCCCAACCACGTTCACCCCAGTCCCAGCTTTCGACCCGCTGGGCGCCCCGGACATCCAACATGGCATCGCCCTTGTCCACCGCGACGTCCACACCATGCAGGGTCTGGCATCCGCTTCAGGAGGATCTCCCCCGGTTGGGACAGGTTGACACAACAGAAACGGATGGAAAAACGAATTTTCCAAGAGACGATCTAAACTAAACTGAGCCCTGAATTCCATCAAACAATNCCCCGGTTGGGACAGGTTGACACAACAGAAACGGATGGAAAAACGAATTTTCCAAGAGACGATCTAAACTAAACTGAGCCCTGAATTCCATCAAACAATCACAAAACAAGAATGCGAGGGTTTGCCCATTGTTGGCGCCTCAAATGTCAAAAGAATTGCCCCAAAGTATGCACCATTTGTGAGCCTTCAGGCTTGGATCCGCTTCCATCAAAAACAGCAGGTGAAAGGTCCCGGACTTGGATTGATGCCTTCCTCCATCAGTGACATTCAACTAGTACAATTAATCTTGGGGTCTTCCTTCCACTAGGGTATCAATTGCGGGTTAAAATATGATCAGGGGTAAGTCAGGTGTCTGATAAACCCGCATATCACCCTTTTCGTTGGTAAATCCATTGCCACTAAGGTCCCGACCCCGAGATGGGTCCAGCCGTGCGGTTGGTGACCACCGGCGCGACACAGGCGACACAGTAGGCGATGAGGTGCTTGAAATGCCAAGCCCTGCAGGCGTCTCATGGGATTCTTCTATCGGTTTTTGTATGTTTCTAAGTGTATGGTTGTTTAGTGGATGTCAAATTCTTGCTACCGTTGTATGTTGTTGTGCTTGTGGGGTTGGCCAAGGTTTTCTTTTAAGTGTTTTTTTTGTTTTTTTAATGGATGCTTTGAAAAAAGTATGTGGATTTTCATGTGTTTGTACCGGGGGGTTGCCACTCAGAATGGGAATGATACATGTATGAACCAACCAACAATGGGGGGATTTTGAAAAAAATTAGGGACGGTAACCACAAGTATATATATATATATGTATACCACCACTGGGGATGGGAACGAACATGAACGAACCAAAGCAACAATAGAATTTAAGCGACAAAATGGGGGAAGATTCGAAGATCTATAAAAGTCCTTCATTTCACCATTTCATTTCAGCGGCTTGGAAAGAGTGTATCCCTTGCGGCCTATGCACATTCTCGAATTGGAAACCCAAAGCCAGGAAATGGGGAGCAGCAGTCAACAAAAAAAAAAAACATAAAGCTTCCCAGTGCCCCAAAGTTGGGAAATGTCCAAAGGTCTTTTGGATTTTGGCCACCACCAACGGGCCAGGGTGATGCTTCCTCTGTTGGTCCATATCTGGGTGAACTACGCCTACTTGGGGAGCATCCCATTTGCTAAGTGGTTAATAACGNTCCTCTGTTGGTCCATATCTGGGTGAACTACGCCTACTTGGGGAGCATCCCATTTGCTAAGTGGTTAATAACGATATATCCCAGTAATGTACGGGTTATATAGTGATTATATAGGGCTTATAAATTGCCCACTAACTGTCACATCCAATTTTTTAGCCTCTGGTTATTTCACAGTTTGCGAACTGGAAGCCATGGCCCATTTAGTTCGATGATTCAATGATGTATGATGATTTACCTATTNAATTTTTTAGCCTCTGGTTATTTCACAGTTTGCGAACTGGAAGCCATGGCCCATTTAGTTCGATGATTCAATGATGTATGATGATTTACCTATTAAAAAAAAAGTGATTTTCGATAGCAAACCGCTGAATTACAGTACCAGAAGGTAACCTCAGTAATGGCAGTTGTAACCTCACTTCTGTTGGGACATGGCATGGCGGCTCCTCATCCCATCCAAGTAGTTCCCGTCCGCGAACTCGACGATTCCAGCCTGAGAGCCAGCCAAATTGCGGAGTGTCCGGTAGAAAAATTAGCCGAAGATCAAGATTCGGAAGCACAACTGGTTGTTTGGCAAACCAATTTTTGGTGATTTGACATGATATGACAGAATGAGGATGTAAATTCAAGCGACGAAAATCGGAATTCAATGAATTCACCCAAAAAATTGAAAAATTTGGCTGTAAACTGACCAATTCCTACCTCCACAGATCCTCTCCACCAAGCACCTTGGAGCCACAGCTGAAGAATGTTTTTGTCCAAGCCGCAAGAGCGTCTTCACCGCTGAAAATTCACATCAGAAGCCACAGCCAAAAGTCATCTATGGGGAATCATGCTTCATTTTCCAGCAGGCTGCAACTCCCTCTGTGCCACTGCTGGAGTCGTCATCATCAGAAGTCTCAAGCTGGGCGTGGCTCTCCTTTGTGTCATGGAGTCGAAAATGCTTCACCTTCTCCGGCTGGGAGCTGAATACTTCGAGGACTTGCTCTGCATGAGAGGTAAACCGGTCACTTCCGTCCAGAAGCATTTCTCGTGCCCTGGGGATTTCTTGTTCGTTGGATTCATTGGGTTCTCTGCGCAACAGCCTCCGTACCATTCTTGTCAATTCCTTTTCGCGATCCCAAAATGTGTATGAGTTTATCAACCTCAGTGCAGGCCACAAATCATAAAAATTGAGGCTAATGAGACCGTAGCACCCGGCCGAGATACCACAACAGTACCAATCATAGCGCTGCTTGGCTCCATCCATTCCTTCCTGCCAAAACACAGCCTGGAATACTTCCCAAGCTCCAACAGAGGTGGAGGCCGAGAAAAATAAGTAGATGATTCTTTCAAAGCAGAGGTGGGTTTCCGCACTTTTGCTCAATTTAAAATAGGCGGCAAGCACAGCAGGAAATATGAGAAGAGTGCCAGCAGCTGCAAGAGTGGCCAATTTGATCAAGCCAAACAGGTCCCAAGAGAAATCGTGGCTCACAGCCACTTCTGTCATGCGCAGGAAAAGGTTTCCAAAGCCGAATGGACAAATGAAGATTATAAGACTCAGAATGTACAAAAAGTGAAGGAGTTTGGTGAATTTGGCCAATTGGTCCATCTCGCGAAAGGTCAGCTGCTGATGTGGCACGGCTGCAAAACCTGGATCTCCACGCAGCCCAGTGGTCAGTAAAGGGTTCTCTGCAGCTGCACCTTTCACTACTCTGTACGGCACATCGTACGCCTTGTAATACAAGAAGTCCCCGTTGACCACCGAGAGCATCAAATTCTTCAGCTTGAAGTGAGTTAGGCTCAGGAGCAAGAGAGGTGTTGCCAGGGCAGTGAAGGTTTCAATAGGTTTGAGTTGGTAGAAGCAAGCATCGTTGCTTTCTGTGGAAACTCTTGCGATGAAGACTTCGGCGGCGGCGGCGCCCCAGGAAAAGGCTGCGCAGGTTGCAACGAACTGAAAAATCCATGAAAAAATGCCGAACCAGAGCGTTGTTTTTTCCGGTACATCTACTAGCAAAGCGAAATCATGCAAAATTTTCATGACTGTCCACCCGGCAATACCAACTTTGTAAATTGGGATGGTATATCCTGTGTTCAATTGGTCGTCAATCTTCCCCCGCACACTCTCTTTCTCACAGATTGTCTGGTTGACATGTGCTGGGTTTGGCCAGTCGCTTGCCTTTTGCCACCAGCCCATCATGCCCGAATAAACTTGGACAAATTTACCCCAGACATTCTTCCATCGATTCGATTTGGTCCAGGAGGTGACTGAGAAGTCTCGACCGTTCTCGACAGCAACAAAGATTCGTAACGGCACGTACTTATAGCAGGGAAACACCCAGCCCTTGTATTTGCTGCAGTCCAGGTTCAAATTTGCTGGTGTTGTTGCAGCCAACGCCTCCGTTCCAAAACTGCGCGTGAAATAGCACGGCTGGTTGCAGCAGGAACGAAAGTTGTGCACCGGATGCAGATTGTAATTGACGACAGCAAGGAAGGGATATGAGCCAAGGCAAGTAACGAAAAAACATTCAACGAAATCTAAGAATTTCATGGCACAATTGGGCGCACAACTAGATCGGATAGGACGGGATATGGAAGAACAATTCGCTCCTCCTGGGATCTTGCGTGCTAGGAGCTATAAACCAAAGGCGCTATGGCGATGAAACACACGACTTAGTCAACATGAGCATATCTATTTCATGGTGTCATGGCTGATTCCCACGCACTTCCGCACTGACTTGCCACTTCACCAGAAAAGTCGTCAGTTCAGCATGTGACACAACTCAACACGACTTGACACCAAGCGTCACATTGACATGTCACATCAGCTTGCAGAAATCACAGCGTATGTTGGCTTCTCACAAGACAGCTGGATGTGCCCATCTTGCTGATGGCGGGAAATCCCCGAACTCAATAGCCTGGTTTTATTGGTTTAAAGCAAGCCAGCTTTGACTGCTGGAGGGTATCCCAACCACATTCCAAACCCCAGTCCTAGCTTTCGACCCCCTGGGTGCCCCGGACATCCAACATGGCATCGCCCTTGTCCACCGCGACATCCACAGCATGCAAGGTCTGGCGTCCAGTGCACTTCAGGAGGATATATATATATATATATATCATTATATATATACATCATTATATATATATATATATAGATATCATTATATATATATATATCATTATATATATATATATATCATTATATATATATATATCATTATATATATATATCATTATATATATATATATCATTATATATATATATCATTATATATATATATATATCATTATATATATATATATCATTATATATCCTGCATTGGGAAATGTGTTTTTTCCGGCACAACTGAAATCGTTAGAAAAATAGGAATGCATAGTGTCAATAACCATGCTTAATCAAATGATTGATAAACTGATTGATAAACCAGTCGCTTCGTGGAGGTTTACCTACTCGAAATTGAGGGGCACAACCAGGCAAATCTTGGCTTTAGCCAACAAAAAGGGTGGTTTGCCCCTGACTGGTGCATCAAAAACAGCTGGCGAAAGCTTTTGTATTTTTCATTCCTCCAGTACCACTTAAATCCAATCAATTAATCTACTAATCTTGAGGATTTCACATGATTCCGCTAGGGTTTCGATTGGGGCCCAAAAGTATGACCTGGGGTAGGTTTGTGGATTTTTCATTCCCATCTCCACCTTCAGATCACCCACGCGGTAGTAGTGTTGCCTCAGACCTCACCAGGTCATATAGGATCACAGTGTGACGAATTAGTTGCTGCTGGAAATCTACGGTTGAAATCCCTACATCTGGGGGTAAGATGGTTTCCTTGGAAGTTATCGGATGGCGAAACGAAAAGTCTGACCTAAACCAACAAGGACGGAAAAAGGAGTTGCTGATCGATCTAAAGCAATGAAAATCAACATTTGGATTCAATATAATTCAATCATAAAAAATGTTGATCTGATCGCGCAAAATCCTGATTGGAGCAGCAAAATCTGGAAAATCACTGGTTTTTTTTTTGCCGAAATTTATATACGACATAAAACCTGCAGAGTGTTCTCAGCTGAATATGTGGGAGGACCCCTGTTGTTGACTGGTGTAAACCAATATCAGTCGATTGGGATCACCGTCGTGTCGCGGATTCTCTTTTCGGCGATGACCACTTTGGGCCACAAGCTGTTCACCTGAGTGATCCAACCGTCAAAGGTTGGGGATCCAGGTCACTCTGGAGGACCAAGGTTTTCATTTCCAAGATATGGCCATGAAATAACTGGGAAAAATGATGTTTTAAACTTTTAAACCATTGAATTACATCCACCACTTTGAGATGATGAATTTGATAACCCACCTAAATAGTTTCCATCAAGTCAGATTAAACCTCTGAAGAGATTATTCCCGTTGTGCTTGGTTTTACACATCCCTCTTTCTGTTGGCTAGTACCCTTATCATGTCCACAATCCATTAGTGAAATCCCCAGTTTTTACGGTAGAATCGCATATCTCCAAACAATCTTTGCTGATTGAAAAGCTATCTAGAAATGATGTTCCCGATGTTCACATTGAAAAGTCACAATTTTCTTGGTGAATACCACCATTTTTGTTGGTCAAATTGCTAAATCTCAACAAGGTGGGGCCACCCAGTTGAACGTTCGTAGGCGTAGTTTCACCCCATTTCCCCCAAATTTCAACATGGTCATATCACTAAATTCAACTATAGTCATATCCCTCATGAATATTCGTGAATACTATAGTTGTGTGCGTTGCTTATTAGTTTCACCCTATAAATATATATATATATACATAGTTGTAAATGATTGTGTTCTATTCCCGATAGACCCAGTCCCGGGTCTTATTCCCCAAAATTTTACAAGAGGCATATCAATATCACGATATAAACCCATAGGCATCTCAAGTCATATCCCAAAACCCCAATCGTTCACCAAGTCACTGAACTCCCACAGCCGTCGCCCTGGCCCCGTCTCCAACGCCGCCGGATGCCGCGGCGGCCATGGCTGCGCCAGCGGAACGATCAACGCGCCACGGAGGTCGCGCGCCTCCCAAGAAAGGCGAATGGGACTGGTTTTATACACCAAAAGTTGGCAAAAATAATGGGAGAACTCATGGTTTTTTTTACCGGAAACGAGAGTTGCTAAATTACACGGAAATTGAGGAGAAATGGTTTGCTTTAAAATCACAAAAATAAGATGTTGAAATTGCGGGGTGGATTACGGTGGAATATATAGATATGTAAGATTGTGTAAGGTATAGGTTGTAAGTTGGAAAGTTTTGATGAACATGTGAGCCACGAAGATTGAGGACACTCTGCGCTTCACGAACTCATGAGTTGGAGATGGACATCAATTGGTTACAAATTACAGCATTCATTTCTGCAACGTTCATCTTGATTCCGGTCCCAACTCAGAATTCATTCAAGATGAATGAGAGATTAATCCAAACACATTTTCAGGATAGTACATCAAGAAATCCACGCAACATTAACTATTGGAGGACTACCAAGTTCCTATCCTGACTAACAACAGGAACTTGGAGGGATTGGGGTGGCGAGTCATCATCGACTCGTTGGATATCGATTCTTTAACCCCGCCTCGATCTCGGGAGACGCTGCACAGTACAGGACATTTAGAGCCGCCTCCGGCCATGGCTGGTTGGTGTTCTGAGAGGTAAGAGTGTGCCCATCCCATGGGCTGTAAAATTTCACAACGACAGTTAGACTCACTGTTAAACCACTAACTTGAAGGTGGAGTGCAACCAAAACAATCGACCATCTCACCAAAGCCGTCCCCATCCAGCCAGGTTTACTTGCCATCATTCTCCTCAAAAAAACATCATGTATCGGTGTGGAAACTACAACCCATTAAAATAGCCAGACCCATATCATACAGATCTTGCATCTTACAGTTGCTTCTAGCACCTCTTCGACGCTGTAGGCGAAGAATCGATTCCGCAGCTGGGCGGCATGGTACGCCACGCTGCCGAGCCATGTGCCGAGCATGGCTTGGAAATTGGGCAATCTCAGCATCTCCTGAGATTGCAATGGCCGACGAAAAAAAGCGATGCTGGGATTTATGTAACCAGAAAATGGAAATGGACATGCGCCTCAAAAGGGCAAGCAGAACTGATCTGGACCCATTAAAATTTGGGCTTGAAGTTGGAACAAAATGTGATTTTGACATGAGTTGACTTGACTTAACTTGACTTAACTTGGAAAAGGGGGTAGATACCCCAAGTGATAACTTTTTTGATGGGCAGAACGATGATAAGGCCATGATTTTGGGATTCCCCATTCTGAGCTAACCTCTGACACTATTTAGGGTCACTTGCGGAACTTTGGATCAAAGTGTTGTACTCATTTTCGCCCAAAATCATCATATGTCACATTCATCATTGATCAAAGGACATATGATCTACATCACAGGTGATGATCAATATCTATAAATCATCTACCAAGCTTCCCGAGATGATTTCCCCAATCCCAAACACCAGTATTGTCCTTTTGGGATAAATCGGCTTGGCCTGTGACTCGTATGCCATTTCTGCAAACTTATAAATCATCTATCTGTTTTATATACCATTGGAAAACATCATTTCATGTACGATCAATAGACATTGGTAGTAAGAATTGTGTGAGTGACTCCTATATCAACCAATCAGAACCTATCAGAACGCATCAGTGGGCCAGTGAGAAAAAGACACCTATGATTACATTGTTCAATTCAAATCCCTAACTTCCATTTCCAATAGTGAAATCATGCTTAATCACCATTTTCAATAGTTCAGTTCAATCCCCATTTTTCATGGTTAAATCCCCATGTTTCTCAGCAGATCCTAACCATCCAAGGTGCACTGGCCACCACTCCCGGATGCACGGCGTTGCTATAAACGCCACGATGGCCGACGCGCCTCGAATCTGTTGATGTTGATAGAGATTTTGATCTCTAGGAATCTGCTATTGATAAATCTTCTGTTGATAGAAAATGATAGAAATTGATGGGATCAACTGTATTTAACCAATAGAAGGTGTACTCAATTGTGAGTAGACCCAAACAGATTTTGAACCCACTCGGGAAAAACGAAACAAGTGCCAGGTTGGTGTTGGCAAAAACTGGTTGTGTTTTTGTTCCAACTGTTCTTTGCTGCTCGATGTCAGCACCGGATCCACAACCCCTGGGCTGTTTAGTTGCGGGGGGTACCATCGGAATAGCTTTGACTATTACTATCTTGGGGCAATCCCAATGAATCAACAGTTTTCGTTGGACATCCAGTAAGTAATAGTAAAAAGTGATGAGTTTGTGAATATTGGTAGATATTGGGTCAGAAAAATATACACATTTTCCACCATATTTCCCCAATATGTTCCCTTGTTGGCTTATGATTTCCCCATCATCCTGCCCCCTCGATGGCCTGTCCACTTCCTGGGCCAACAGCAAATTGGCCAACTTGGCCATGCCATAGCGCACCTGGCTGCAGACCATCACATCCACAACCATCCAGTGGTGGTTACTGCTTTCAATCCATCCTCGTCCAGTGGTTTCATCGTACAATCAGAAGATTTAAGGAACGAGAATGGGGATTCCAATGTTCATATTCTATAATGATATCCCAATGTTATATCCAACATGTGCGTTTGTAACTCCATTTTCTTTGATTGTACCCCCTTGATGGTTGATAATGAATACTATTTGCTGGCTGGCTACTGATAAACCCCATTTGTAAACCAGTTATATCAGTGCATTGTTTAGCAACCAAAATTACACCCCCGTAGACCCCAAACAGTTATTCCATTCCATTGCAGCATCTGTATGCATATTTGTGGCTGTATTAGCTCCTGATAATCCATATCAATTGAAAACAGAATAAACCACAAGCAACAGTTTCTCATGCTTTCAATTTTTTTGCCACGGCATTTATGTCTGAAATAATAAGAGGGGGACAAAGTAGGAGACAAGGGTCGGGGTCTCGGGTCTAAGTGCCACTGTGACGACCAGGACGACGACGACGACAACGACAACCCCCACCACCACCACCACCACCACAAGAAGAAGAAGAAGAAGAAGAAGAAGAACAACAACAACAACAACAACAACGCTGTGTGTCACGGCTTCTCTCTGTAAGAGCTTCTGTGGGTAGCGGCGNAAGAAGAAGAAGAAGAAGAAGAAGAAGAACAACAACAACAACAACAACAACGCTGTGTGTCACGGCTTCTCTCTGTAAGAGCTTCTGTGGGTAGCGGCGTCGCGCTGTAAAAGCTTGTCAGTGTAA
>BGPT01002538.1:17655-49372 GCA_003297045.1 Symbiodinium sp. clade C Y103
CCAAAAAGGCCAGGGAGATCTAAGAAGTGAACAGTTCCAGAGCATGAATCGAGATGTATCAAGTCTGCTTATTCAACTTGCAAATGCTCTAAATTGATGGGCATGAACATGTGAAAGGCTTGCTATGCGTTGTTTGCGTGGTGACAAGATGTGACAAGCATCGGCTGAGAGTTGGGTTGTTGATCTGACAGACTTGTGATGGATCTGCAAAGAGCCATGAGAAAATCAGCGGAAAATNTGTTGATCTGACAGACTTGTGATGGATCTGCAAAGAGCCATGAGAAAATCAGCGGAAAATGCAGTTTCACTCACTCTGGCAACATGACTCGCACAGGAGAGCTTCTGTCTTGATTTTAGGCGGATTGATTCTAGATTGATCCCAAAGTCCATTCACCGTCATTCACTAATTTAGTTGAACCCATCACTCTGGGATCCAGCAAAAAATCATTGTTTCAGTATTTCACAATGGCTACCTACATGGATTTCAATGTGAATTGAGCAAGTCTCGCAGNTGAACCCATCACTCTGGGATCCAGCAAAAAATCATTGTTTCAGTATTTCACAATGGCTACCTACATGGATTTCAATGTGAATTGAGCAAGTCTCGCAGCACAGCTGGGTTTCCGGAAACCGGACACGGTCTACAAGGTTTACAGGGTCAGCTCCAGGGGTCGGCGGCAGGGGGCGTAGCCCCTTAATATGTTTCCAATTGCTACCCATCAAGGGGATGTGAAAGCAGCTCAAAACACCATGATTACTGTATGGATATGAATATTTCAACAAGAACTTCCCCATGTGTATCCATGTTTATTGAAATGACCAATGGTCAAGAAATGACTAATAATGACTTGAAGATTTTTGCATGGTAATGGTTGATGGGTATCCAGAAATCCATCGCAACCCCATCCATTTTCCCGATGCTGAGGGCGCCAGGCATGACGATAGGCCAAGGGCAACAGGGCCTTGCGACGGATTTTGGAGATTCTCCGAATGGCTGTAGCTACGCTCCAGAAGTCGAGGGGAAGATGCCCTTTTTCGACCTTTTTCGACCTTTGCATAGGCAATTCGACCATGGGTCCTGGGGGCCCTGGCACAGGCAGACACACGCGCTGTGAAGAAATCGGTTTTCGTGGCCAAGCGATGCAAAGTTGGCACCTTGGCTTTGGCGAAAGTCCGGTGCAAGAATTGGGAGAGCGTCAATAGCATCAACCAATGGGGTCATGGGGAAAATATGAGGAAAATACGATGTTCATCTATTGTTTGTCTATTTCGGGGATGAGCAAATACCAAAATGCTGCTGCCTTTATCTTCCTGCAACGAAATTCTGCGAGGAAGAAGTCACAACTCACACGCCGAGGATTGGACTAGGTAGTCGGGAGCCAGAGCCGGCCTCAAAAGTGATTTCGAACAGTTGGCCATCTGAAAGAGACGCGTGAGAGTTCGATGCTAAGATGATAGATATAATGTGAATATCATGGGTATCTGAAGCCACAAAAACTGGATATTCACCAGCAGCAGTTGGATCAAATTCCATGGTGCAACCACCACCAGTATGGATTTCTCTGAGGTGGACCTATGAAGTTGCGGAGTCCCAACATGTCCCAACTATTTCTTGGATGAACCCCCCCACCAGCTTTTGTCGATGCCATTCCCATCAGCAACTGTTGGCAGCTGACCTCTTCTCAATGACCTTGCAAAGTGACTGAATTGCCTGGCACTGGGAGCGGTGTGTCCTTCAGAATACACCCTGAGTTGACAAGTTGAGATGTAAAAAAAACGATCGCCAGTTGATATTCTTCCATTGACCAAGCCAAAGCCACGTGTTTGATTTTTCTGATATGCCAATTTCACGCTTCAGGGATAAACCCCTTGGATCTTGACCACTTGAATAAGAAAATCATAAGTGTAAGCCAAGCTATCTTGAAGCCTTTTCTGGTCTGAAACATCCTGTAACCCCTGACTCGCCTGGTCGCGGATCACTGTCTCCTCTTGTGCAGCCAGATGTTCCAAAGGTGCAATGAGCCTCAGGTTGATTTGGGAACATCTGGAGATAGCTCACACTGGTTCAAGTCACAAGACTGGGGACTTGACTAAATTGACTAAATTATCACAGTATAGCACATATGAACCAACAAAAATGTGGATTTGAGCTAAAACTCAATGCAGCAATGCTTGAAAAAATCACGCATTGACACACCCAAGCAACTTTCACAAGGACATGTGGACTTGTTCGTGAAGTCTTGCGTTTCAGACTTACTCCAAGGCGGGTGCATTTCGTCATTTCCGTTGATGTAGTCAGAGAGAACTGCATACTGCCTGAAGCGGGGAGAAAATGATTAAATGGGTGCGTCAAACTCTAAGGCCCAGTAGTCATTTCACCAGTAGACCCGCCTATAAAGCCATTTGTTCTGGTAATCTTAGGAATCCAAGCTGTTTTGATGCTTGCCAATAGCTGCATGCTTTCGCCCAAGCTTCCTCCAACCCCCTAAAAAGCGCATAAGCCTGTTCACATTGGATGGTCCATAGGGTTGGTGAACTGCTTGGCACATCGGTACCCATATATTGTGTGCAAATTGTAAAGGTGTTCTCGTCACTGTTTGTGCATGCATATCTATATATATATATATACATGTATATGTATGCGTCTGTCTGAAATTGGGGAATACCTCCAAATAGCAATGTCAATGTGAAAATTGATGATCAACCACCAAATTTTTGGGTCCCCTACTTTCAGCCAAACCCATATGTAAGTTTTAAATATTATGTGTAATATCATACATGTGTAAATCTATTTATGTATATATCTATATATATATATATATGTGTGTGTATATATATATACATGATAATGCATGAACACGGCCCATCGCAGAACAACCGCCTTGCCATGGAGTATAGGAACTCATCATCGTTGCACAGGGGCTCCTCCTGAACGACCTGCGTCGGCTGCATGAGCTCGATAAGCCCACAGAAATTTGAGATGGAACCTCCGAAACAGTCATGTTCAGCTCGAAAATCATCCACTCCCAATTTTCCAATCTTCGGATAATCGAGGGTCTCAGGTTGACAAATTGTGAGTTCTCAGGAATTCGTGGTGTAGTTAAACACAAATTGTCCAAGTTGTCCAAGTTGTCAACCAAAAAATCCGCAGAATTCGTGGTATTTCGAAGCCGCTTCGCACCTGCACAACGTACGGGATGAGCTCACTCACTGTCCTCTGAGGACCAAGCGCCTTGGAGTTCGTCCAAAAGCAGAAAATGAGGGAAACTGAGGACTGCCATGACCAGCACATCACCAAAAGAAGTAAACTTCATTTAAATGTGGATGTAAACGGATGTGTAAACGGATGTGTAAACGGATGTGAATGGTTGGTATCTGGGTTGCAAGCATGAATCGGATATTTCAGGATATTTCATGGGAAATTCTGGTGTATACAGACCTCAATGACTAATCATTAAGCCTCCAGGGATCAGCAGAAAATCTGAATCCAGACCCAAGTTGTTACCATCCTATCCTGCTCCAAAGACCACCACAGATCTTGGGAGGTGACCGAAGCGATGAGATGCAACTGGTTCACGGCACCTGTGGACATCGACAGGGCTGTACTGCTGGCTCCACGAAATCTTACAGGCAGGATCATATGGATCATTGAGATCATTGGGGTCATTGGGGTCATTGCGATTTTGGGGTTGATTCCAGTTGTTCAAGCGTTGCTGATTTACCCTCTAGTCATCTCACATGGCTGGAAATTCACTGGAAATGTCGATGTTCCAATCATTGTCGAGCATTCCAACCACCGGAACCCGGGAGAGAGGCCGTATCATGTTTTAAATAGAACGGTTTTTCCATCAACCAACATGTGCGAACTCGGGATCGCTGAAGGCGTGGAGATTGTTGTTGCCTACGAGCATTGACAGAGATATGACTAGTTTGCTTAAAGCCATGAACTGATCTATAATAACTATGTATGTATAATATACAAGATAATGCTTCAAGAATTGGTTCAAGGGTATGTTTCCTGGCTCCCCCAATACTATCCCTGATTCATGGTGAGGTCGAGGTCACCATGCTGCAGGAAGCTCCAAGGCTCCAAGGCTCCAAGGCTCTGGCCGATTTTGATGGTGGCGTTCTCATTTCTGATTTCTTCCTGTCGAACAAGGCTACAAACATCTAAAAAGTCTAGCCCTGCCGTGGTTTGTTGTGTTCATCATGATCATCATCGACGACAACAACAACAAAAAAAAACAGAGTCTACCGAAGCATCTTCTGAAACTGCGCCAGAATTCAAGCTGCCGATTTGGCAGACAACTTTCTTCTTAGGGGTCATCCCCGTGTTTGTTGGTGTCCCATCTTTGTTGCTTCTCTTGTCACAACTGCGTTGCTTCACCTATCCCAAAAGATCTGCAAGCGACGTCTGAACTGTGTCTGTGTCCTTGAAGAACTCCAGGCAGTTGAAGTCAGCTCCAGAATTTCCTGGACATGTCAACTTTCCAGAGCTCGCGTTATTTCGCGTTTTTTCCTGGTGAAAGTCCACAAGGTTGAAGTCCACATTGGACTTGAAGGAAATTCAGTGATTTTGAAATGGTGGCTCAATCGGCATGTTTGCAGGAGATAATAATCAACATTGCAGTTTTGGATATTTCCAGATTTGCTGGTTCCATCCTCACTTTTCCGAATTTCCTCGAATGGAACCAAACACCTGGAGATGTCTCAAGCCACTGGGTAGTAATGATTGAAACATTGGAAAAGATTTACATTTGATCCACTCACACTTCAAAAAGCCACACTTGAATGGCAATGGATTGAAAGTTGAACGAGAGTAAATCACCAAGAACTAAAAACCCAAGAGCCAGAAGTCTCAGAACAGGTTTCACCCATTTCATCCAGTTCACCTTGCAACTGTCTCAACCGTTCCGTTTCGCTCTCTGGGGTGTCCGGGCCCGCCATGGGGCGGGTAGTCCAAGTCACAAGTTTGGTTCTGGAGCCAAAGGGGCTACAAATCCCACATTTTACAGAGATGAAGATGTGTTCTGAGCAACAAACGAGTTCTGTTCATCAACTCAAAACTGCGAAAGAGCAACCCTTGGGCAGCGGCAGACATTTTTCGAAGGCAGGATTCTGATCGAAGCCTGTTGAAAAAGCCAACTGCGCCAGGGTGGAGGACCCCTTTGGATCAAAAGCTCACGATTGCCGACCCAAACTGCGTAGCTCAAACTTCCTCACCCTCGCCGCTCTTGCCCCAGTGGTCCCAGCAGCCATTGGGAGTACGCTGGGTGTAGTAGTCCGCAGCACGCTCGGGCTTGTACGTAGAGGCCACTGGGGTGGGACATGTCAGGGTCTTGCTCGTTCACCCACTTGGAACCAGCCATCCTCACCACTGCGCTCTGCGGCCTCTTGGGTGCTGATCCCGTGAAGCTGGGGCCCCAGAACAGGCACGCAAGGGCGCCCAGCAGCAGCAAGCTCGAACCGGCCTAGGATCCATGGAAGCAATTCAAGCATATTCAAGCGATATATATATATACATATATATATATATATTGAATCTTGATCAAAGTGACGGATACTCCTCATCTCTTTTCTGGGAGAGTGGGAGAGTGCTGGAAATCCCCTTGATACTTCTCGCTCTGCACCTACCAACAAGCCAATGTTCGTCCACAACAAGGGCAGGGGTTAGCCTTTGCCCGCATAATTGGAATCAACTTTCACTTGAATCGATTCTACCGTACCTACTTTTCCCAGTCACTGGCGCCCCTCATCAGCCGAGTAGCACGAGTCATGGCTCCGAATCGGTGACCCCTGGAACTTCGGCAATCTGTGACCCACTGAGACGCGTTTTGAACCAGCGGAGATGCCATCAAAAACTGATTCAGTTGCCAGAAATCCTGGGGAAACTTACCCCAGCTGATGGCTTCATGTGGATTCATCCAAGATGAGAACTTGCTGGATGTGTTCCACTGGATGGTAGGGATTGCCATAGTCACATAAGTCACATAACCATTAACATCCATTAACCGATGGGGGTTCAGTGCTCAATTAAGATGGGTCCCAGCATCTCAGATCCTGACCCGGACAGCCGGTCGGACCCTGAATCTCCCAGAGTGGCCATGTTCCAACTGCAGAAGTTCAACCAGAGCTGATCAATATCTGAAATACAAACCAAGCTCACCTGGAACTTGGAGGGAGAATCTGCACGTAAAACCCTGCTTTGGCCGAAAAAAAACCTATGGCTTCATCCCGTGTCTCGCTAAAATGAACCCCTTTGAACCTCACAGGTGTCCAATCTCTACACATCTCTCTCTTTTGAAGCGTCACACCGTTTCAAGCATCGCAGGTTCGGTCTCAATCCGCGCATCTCAGCAAATGGCTGGGGCCTCAAAGCGGATGTTGACAGTGTTTTACTCAAAAAAGGTAAGAATGTCCCAACTATCCGGAGTGGCAAAATGAATAAGTGTTGTAGACACTATATCAATATAATATTCTCTTGGATGTCTCATTCTGATCAGGCTTGTGAATCAGAAAGCAGAAGAAATAATTACGATGAATTGAAATGATTTGGGAGTTTACATCCCACTTGATTCCATGAATAAATCAAGCAGCTTTCATAAATCCAGGGTAGCTAAGGTGGATCCCATCTACCCCATCAGGCTGGTGGCTTTGAGCCCCAGAGAATCAGCAACCATCATAGGGGGTAGAAGGTAAGAAATGAATGAGACATTACAAAACCACCAACCAGATTGAGGATGTTCTCCACCATCGATATGAACTGATCATGTCATGGGTCCAACATCTCTGGCTGACCAAATCCAACTAAACTCCTTCAATTGCCAAGACTTCCAAAATGAACATAGACCATGAATTCAGTGATCTTCAGAAGGATAGTAACATAAAATCAAGATCAAAATTGTAGCCAAAATAACTGTCTCTGTGTTATCTATAACATATATATATATGTTACATGTTTATATAGGTACACACAGCACGTCTATATATATATATACATTCGATTTTTTTGCGGGTGCTTCGTCGCCGCTACGTAAAGCAAATCTCAGTCAAAACGCATGGGTGTCCTGCGGTTTCCTGATCGCCAGCTCCATTTTTCGACGCTGAGCTCCCCACGCAGCTGGCGATCTTCGGCCAAAGCTCCGCACACTCTTTCGCCACAGGACCCTGCGAGGCATGGGTCCAGGTAGCCATGGTGGTGGGTTCTCACCATACTGGGAAAAAAGATGAAAAATGGCTATGTATAGCAGTTTTGTTCGCTACTTTAGATTTGTGTCATGGATGTTCTCACTAGGGATGGGAAATGGAATCTGCTAGGCTGCTAGTCGATTCATCACCAAACATGTGAAAATGGAGGTGGGAAAGCTGCTATGGTTTGGAAACTCCATCTTCAGCTGGCTGTTTCAGGTAGGTCCATGAATCAACACCTGAACATGGCAGATTGCCCTGTCTTGACAGATTGACCATCTCAACATTGCCTGCTTTTTGCGGGTTGGTTTGGTACCATTTACACATGCATTGGTTGATGGAAAATGGTTCGCCATTATGTCCTACAATTGAGTCTATCAAGTGCGTAAATGATCATCACGAAGTATCCACGTAATTGATTCAGTATCTGGGGTACAACCAAACAGAATTCGAATATGCTGCAATCCTCTCGGGATACATCCCCAAATTGCTTTCACACGATTCGCTGGCGTCATAGAACATTCTAGAACTTGTTTGTGTTTGAGCCATCCTTGAAGAAAGTGAAAGTCAATTGCGATCTTCATTCCATTTTTAGGGATGGAAAAGATTGGACAATCAAAAACACCAAATACACAGGCACGGTTTGTTGGTGCCATCCCCACCAGTGTTGCTACTTCCCCTCATGTTCATTCCCTAAAACCAGCAACTTTTTCACGACAAAGCTGCCTGAATGGCTGAACCCTTCATCTCGCCCTTGTCGTTGACGATGACGCCGGCATTGTCCTGGATGAAATTCTGTTTTTTGGATGAGTGTCTGAAGCCCTCATCGCATATCCCCATTCTTGGTCATATTCCCATAACTACACTCAAAAAATGAATGGGCTGAGGGGCACACTACCCCTCGCATCTGAACCCCGCGTCGGATCATATATTCCAAGTGCCCAATATCTACCCAAAAGCTCGCGACCTACAAGCAGCGCGAAATGGGTTTGGTGAAAAATGCAGTATGCCTCGACTCCAGTCGCCAATTCATCATACTCCCCATGAAGTGGCCATAAAGTGATGGTATGATCCTTTTTTTTCCAGTGCAACATATGTTTGGTGTCTCCTCGAAGTAAACGAAGACGCCCTCGCGTCGCCTCCATGCCTTCTTCTGGCGAATCACCACCTCATATCAGACTGGAGGACCAACACACTAAGAGAGGGAACCAAAATGGATGGATTTCAGTGACTCATGGGTTTTCATTGGGTTTTCAACACAATGGAGCCAAGTGGTAGTGATACATTCACAAGTGGCACTTGGTGCCACCATCCAAATCCCAAAGTGAAAACCATCCCAGTCTCCGCTGTTTCAGCTGCCAGGTGTAGCTGGGGTCCCAAACACCTTTCAGCACCTTCTTGCGGAGCTCGGGTTTTCCTTTCTTCACGCTGCACAGCACCTCCAAGCTGCATCGCAATGATTGTAATCTGTAGCGCTCGGCAACAAGAATCACAATGGAAATATCTGGAAATGTTGAAAATGTTGAAATCAAATGAAATCAATAGGCTAATCAGCCAATCGCAAACTTCGTAGAGGAATTCCAATCGTCAAATCTTCATCCCCACTTCGGGTCTTTTTCATCCCATGACCCCAGAAACGTCACTTCAGCACTGGGCGCCCAGGCCAAATCGCCCGGAGAGCAATTGGGCAGCTTATTCAAGCGGCCTCCAATGCCAATGACCTTGGTGACTTCCAGCAGTTGCATTGGCGCAGTGCAATTTGTCAATCGGTTGATCCATACCACTGGGTACTGCCTTTTTCATGGGTCTTTCCGTACCAATTGATCTGTACCAGTGGATAAATATCGGTTGATCTCTGGGTTGATGGGTTGATGGGCTGACGGCTTACCACTTGGATAATCCACTCCACACAACTTCACCCTTCATGTTCTGCGAACCGAAGTGGGTTCCAATTGATCCGCAAACAACGCGTTAGTTAAAGAAACACCAGTTATGACTAGTTCCTGTCGTTTCATAAGATTTCGAAGACATGATGTAAGGGAAAATGGTTTGGAAACCCCAACAAATTTGGATTGTAAAGCCATTCCCCAACATAAATCCCAGTGAAGAACAAGCCATCGCTACCAGGAGCCCACTCGATTTAGGTATCGGTGAAAATTTTGCGCTGCTGATGTGGAATGGCGGTGATTAGCCGTGTACTAAGACTGGACAAAGTCCACAGGTCCGGTCCATCATTGGCAACTTGGCAAGGCAACCCATGACTCCAAGCTGATCCAAGCTGTAGCAAACTCCTAAACCTTGTGAATTTCGTACCTTTCTGCATGGATCAGTTCCCTCTGGCACCCTCGCATCCTAAAAGGTCAACCGCGGTCTTGCTTACGAATCACAACCCAACAAAAATGAACGGTGGAAACATGAAAATACAGGCTGGGTGAATGGGCGTGATATCACCAGCCCAGTTTAGCCATTCTCCTTTGATCACTGCTAATATGCTACTTTGGTGGCCCCGGAGACTGATGTGCGTGCTTGTTGACTAGATCCCCTGGTGTTGCTTCAATCCAAGATGCTGATCAGATTTTATTTTGTAGGTGGCCCAAGTTTTCCTTGCTCCACAAGACTTCCAAAACCAAGCTCTGTGCCCAGTGCGGTATGATGTCCTGGTGGTTTCTGGTTGAATGGGCCACCGGACTGCAAAAATGTAGAGATTCTTGGCTCCGCTGTTGTCGGCGCAGTTCAACAAGGATGCCACGCTGCAACCCTGAGCCATCCTGCAAGAAATGGTTGGAAGCAGTCAGCTATCTTTTTGTGATTGATGTTTCAATCATCACAGAAATATACTAACCAAAACTAGGGATTGATCCAACAAAATGTCGGTTTAACTTGACCATCAAGCATTGGGATTCATTTACTTGGGATTTGAGCAAGAAAAATTGAGTGGTTTATAGCTAACGTGGCTCCACTTCATCCTGAAAGTGGTAGTACATGGTTGGCAAGTGGCTGAAATCCTGCCTTCGAAATCCCAGTGAAAATTGGGTAGAACAACTTAGGTGAGTACATGGCAAATCAGTGACCGTGGCTGAATGAGAAATTCAAAAATCCCTCGTATAGCTTTACAGCTACTCTGAGATACGCAAAATCTTACTTTCTGGCTGGTTGATCTATTCTCCCGCTTATGGCCAAACAATAATCATGTCGCCACGGGCCCCAATCATACTTACCTAAGATATCGAAGAGATTTTACTCGCACCAGCTACAGTTACCAACACAAGTGGGGCCCCAGTTCTATCGACGAGTGTGGATTGGTCAACATTTAAGACCCTTTGACCCACAGTGTCTTGCCCCGGTAGCAAACCTATCCATTTTGGGGGGGTCCAATTTGGACCCATCCCCATGGAAAACCCAACTTGTAAGCAGATCGGCTTGGTGGTGCATCTAGTTCAAACATGCTCAAATTCAAATTGACGTCTTTTTGGGACGTAGTTCATGTCTGAAAACTTAGTGCTGACCTTCAGAGTACAACAGAGCCTGTCTGGGCGCCACACTCATGTGAGAATCACTAATGTAATATCCAAATTGCACCTATCGTGGGAATTCAAACGATTTGAAACAATAATCTTGGATGTTTGCGACATGAATTGCAGCAACTGGGTCTCCCCCAATGCCAAACCTCACCTTCAATCGATGACCCGTGGGACCCCTGGCGCCTCATTTTGCATTGCTTTGCTGCACGTCCCTTCTTCATGGCTCCTGGAATCCAATGGCAGACCCCAGACCGGGATGGGGTGAACAAGTGGGAGCACCCGAGAATTGTGCCATTTGGAGCTTTGGCCCATATCAAATGACTTGGAGAATCCAGATCTGAGGCTGAGTTTGCATTGTCTCTATGTTTGTTGGCCAAATCCCTTTTCCCATGCTTGCTGGTCATATCGGTTACACACACACACACAATGTTCTCTGAAATCCCTTGACTACCCTTCCATGCTTTCATGGGCTTTCGTGGGCGATACCCCAGTTATTCATACTTGGGAAGTTGCGAAGCATTTCCGAACTATTCTTAGTGATCCCAAAAAAGTCCCCAAGATACATGGATCTTGACTTCAGGGTATCATCAACCGCAAACCACTGAAAAATGGCCATCTACATCGACGGATCATCAGATTCTCAGTGGGTCAATACTCCAACTGCTTCTAAATTCACTTCAGAAACCAATCAAAGAGTTCTCAAAGAGTTCCATACTTTCCATACAGTACAATACATGATAAAAGACCAAGCCATATCTCCAAACAGAACTGGGAACAATGTAGTACTGTTGTAGCAGCCTGTAGCATCAGTGAGTTTGTACCTCGTGACTGAAATCCGTTCTCAATCAGGTTCGTAAATGATTGTCCCAGTCTTGTTAGTGCATTGGTGGGGAAAGGATTACAGTAAGTATCTCATTGCATTTCCTTCATCATTCTCCGGACTTTCTCAACATGTGGGATACTCATGGATACTCCAGATACCCCATACAATGGAAGAGGATGATAAACCATCAAAATAAGGGTAAGTGGATGAAGAACTGCATGGAGAACTGATCCAAATTGGTTGCTACCCCATCGGTTTCCCCATGGCCCATGGGTTACCCCACCTGACTCCTCTGGCGCCGGAGCTTCGAAGCTTCGGTGCTACTAACTTCGCGCTGCGAGCTGAGCCAAAATGTCCGGTGGTCGCAGCGAGATCAAAGTTGTATCAATTTTAGATCAAAGGTTTCGTTGGTCGTTTGTAGCACCAAAGTTATCAAACTATATCAAATTTTATCAAACTATATCATATAAACACTATCAAGCTGATATTTATATCCCATTTTCAGCATCATAAACTCGTGGAGTGACCTGGAGTAAAACGGTGTCTTATTATGTACCCGACTTACTAAGCGATAGAATCATGGACCGCACAGGGGTGAATCTGGAAGTGATGATACTCTGATAATCCACATCGGTTCAGATTCCGTGGAATAGTTTTGCATAATTATTGGGATCGTGGATCTTGGGTGATAACTTATTAGGAATCATTCTGATATATAGAAGATTTGGTTGATGAGCGCCGCAGTTACGCATGGATCATCCAAATCATCAACAGATCACCAAATTGGATTAGTTATTAGCAGTAACATTAGTAACATTTATATAGTTACTATTAAAGTTACTATGGTTATTAGATCTCCAGGATCATCCAACAGAACAAAAACAACACTCGGCACGGCCCTGCGGGCCCCGCATTCCCTTTGCACCACCTGTCGGCGCTGTTGCCGAGAGCTATCAGCTCTAAGCCTACGATGGTGACCACCAGACTTACCCGCTCAGGGGTTGAAGGACATGTGTCCAGATTTTGGAGATTTAACATGGTTTAACATGGTTTAACATTCCAGATTCTGTAGGTTTAAGAGTCGGAGAGACCACCAAAAGGTGATGAATATAGAGGAACCGGCTGAAAATTGAGGGACTTGTTCACTGACAAGGTATTAGGATATAAATGGTTGGGAACTGGCTGAGTGCACCCTGTGTAACTGCCATATGTTTCATGGCTTACAGCCCATTTACAATTTCCAGGATCCAAGTAGACTGCCTTCATTGACCTCCAACCGTCTCAGGAAAAATGATTCATGGCCTCAACACAAAAAAAACGAGAAGGAAAACTTCAAGGATGCAAACCAATAGTCATTCAATAGTTTTCCTGTTGGAGGTACCTACAAAGTCCTACAAATGGGTAGATCATGTCCATCATCATGTCCATCTACAACATCTCCCTCCGTGGCCACCCTCATGCGGCTGTCGGTCAGGTGTTCAGACAGCGCTCTGTGCAATCTGTCTTAAGCTCACAGAGCTGCGCCAACCCGATGGATGCGACAGATGTGACCAGTGAACTCAACAATCAAATCGGGATGGGTCAAAATCGAACCCCAAAATATGTGTCTTAAACAAGTATACCAACAAGTATAGCAAGTTTGGCAGCCATAGAATTCATCGAAATTGATCCAAAGAATGTGCCATTTGTGGGTCCATTCCCATTCTTGACCCATCCCGAATGGAAGAAGTAGTAACAGGCAAGTACATTTGATAAAATGATCCGGAAGACTGGGAAGAGTATTTCAAAAAATGAAAATGTGGTCTGATTTTCTGGTGATGATTTCCCAGCATTTGGGGATGCAAAAAAAAGTGTCCATTTGGGTATTCATTCTCAGGCCACTATCAAGATGATATCCTTGGTCCCTTCCCGCAGAAATCCTGGGGGTTTGAAAAATGACAGAATGATGGGATTGAATTTTTACATCCCCAAGCTCCTGAAATGGGAAGAAATATGCCTTCTTTTATCAAACATGGCCGAACATGGCCCATGGCACAGTACCTCAGTTGTTAGGTACCTAAATGGACCAATGGGATGTTTTTGGAAGGGTAAATGTCGGGGAAAAAGGGGGGAATCAAGCAGCAAAAATTGGCATTGAACCAAAAATCAGGATTTGACAAATCAGAGATTCGACCACCACAGCAGAAAGGGATTGGCGGGCCCATGAAGATGAGCACCAAGGCAAGAATATGAACAGTTGCACATATAGAATTCGAAGTCATCGAGTCAAGAAAGCATCTGAGTCTGCATCAGGAACTTGGGCAACCCAAGTCAATCTTTGTTTATCTTGGTGCTTTGCCCATGCGGCTACAGCCCAGTTGTTTGCAGGTGATGCGGCGTTGTCGCAGCCTAAACCCTCCTGACCCTTCCAGCTATACTTTCTTGATACGCGACCGACCCCTGACCAATCCAACAGTAAAATAACCTTGGCTATCCAAAAAATGCAATGGTAGGCGAATGGCAGCACCAAAGCCTAGATGGAACCCTTAAGTTGCTCAAATGGCCCTTTGTTTGCATATTCCTAACATACGACTTGATGTGGAGTCACTTGATCCATCCGAACATCCAATGTGGTGGCATTGCAAGATCCACCCAAATTCAAAGGCTGTCGGTGACAGGTGGTCACAGCTTCCATGTTTTCTCCTGAAAGCTGTGCTGTCTCGATCATAGAATTTGAAAGGCTGGCCCAACAGCAACTGCGATCAGCCCAAGCTCTACAAGCTCTGCATGTCTATCCAATCCAAAGAAACTGAAATGCTCAAAGGCACCCAAACATTACCTGGAATACGCACCATCTTTGATCCGAAAATCATCCGAGAAACAGTGGTCATACATACATATATATATATATATACATATATATATATATATATACATACATATACATAGCATTATACAGATATATGATATATATTATATATATTTGTATAACATGGTATAAATGATGACACCGAGGGTAATTTTCCAGCCAGGTTCCACTACCTGTAGATCCTTGGCGCAATCTCCAAGGGAACTTGAACATATTTGCGACAATGGTGAAATCAGCGATATTTTGATCTGGATAGTCTTGATTGGATGTGTTCGACCGTTTGCTAGATTCATTTTGTCACTTGAGCTGTTTCCATGATAATTTGGCATGGCATAGTCAACTCTCCTTGGTTGTGTTACATCCTCCTTTTTCTTGGGCATGTCCTTGTTATGTCTGGACAGTTGTTGTTTGAGGTGGCTGAGAATCATCGGAAGTGCAACAAACCAAACGGCACTGCATGGCGTGCTCACATGCATGAAGTTGCACTGAAAAGCAATAGGTTCCACGAAAACCATATGGGTCATGGTCCCAAACAAATTCGATGTACGCGAACAAATCGGATGGGTCCCAAATTCTGACTCTCTCATCCACCTTCAGGGTGGTGTACTCCATTCCAAAGCATTTCAGCGCTGATCGCAAGCCCTGCTACCAATCTGTGCTCCGGCCACACGTGGTAAGATCCCCCGAAACTGAAAGACGTCCAGAGTCGAGCCGCCAAGCCGAATCCATAGAACTTCTCTTTTGACGGATTTTAGAGGACGGATGAGGACGGGTCAAATGGGAATCTTTCTCAAGAGTTTTGCCTGGATGTGCTTCCCAGTTGCTGTTCGCAATGATCGTCACAACGGTCACAACCCAGTTATAATCAAATCACATGCGACAACTGGAGGATTTTGAACTTGGGGTCAGGAGTCAGGTCTGCATTCCTAAAATTGGATGGTGTTGAAAATGAAAACAACTTTTCTAGTCACCATTCGTCACCCGTCACAACACGTGGCTTACAAGTTAGGTCTCCTCATGGGCCCAGGATTGCGATAAACATAGATGTCATGGGTAAGGCCTGGACACAGAACCATCGTCAAAATGGTCAAAAATATGTCAAAATGCTCATGGAATTCCAAAGCAACGAAAACCATTGTTTGAATCCCATCAGGAACATCTAGCTTAACTTCAGCTGGATCCTTGAGTAGACAGTAGACCTGGTTACCGCGTCATCCCTGACGCCAGAAAATACTGGGACTATCGTGGGAATATCTTGGGTACGTATGGAAATGTGGAATTGGCTGACATCAATGAGCCAAATTGTTCAGTGGGTTGGTACTAAAACTGCTAAACTCAGACACCTCCGAAGAAAATGTATCATTTGGGTAAGTGGGAGATCATGGGTTCTATGTGTTCTGTGCGTTCTATCAATAGGCAAAAATCACCCCATAACCTCCTACGGCTCTTATAGTCCTCATCTAAGGTCGCTGCCAAGCACTTTCGGTTTGTCGAATGCACATCACAAATATCGTTCTTGTTGGCTTGTTTTGTTGTGATACTCCACTAGAGGTACTTCAAACCTCGTGATCCCATTTGATGTCACCTCTTGTTTTCCGGAGATCTTAGCGTTACACCTTTATTGTTGGTATGGCCAACACACACAAAACCCCTCACGGGGTCATGTCTTTCAGTCTCAAAGTCATACAACCCAACGCAGGCAATTTCCACGATCTCAATTCACCACCGGGGGTGATGTGTTCCAACTGATATCAACTGATGCAACCAGCAAGAATGGGATCACACACCGTGCTTTTGTCCCATCAGCAAAACGAGAGCAACAAGAATGGGATCGAGTGAGATATCACTCGACAACACTCAGAGGATCTTGAAGCTCAATCTAGGATGAGATCATCATGCGAGCCAAACTAGGATGGTCAACTATGGGAATATTACGAACCAAAACAAGTAGAGTCACACAATATGTGATACCTGCGACCACCGATGGCTATGTAGTCAGCTGACCTTTAAAAAATCCAATAGTCAGATGTTTGTTAGCCCCTTTACCCCTAAAAATCAACATACCACTAGGAACATTGGTGGAATCTGGTGGATCTCTTCATTTTGAGGTTCTTTTGGGGTTGTCTGAAAATTGAAACTAAAAAAATCAATGGTTTAAGTTTAAGTCTCATTTTCTCTCCGAGAATCACCACAAGAAAACATAAATTTGGGAATCAATTCCATCGGTGCTTAAAAAAAAACAAATAATGAGTTAGGCTGGCGCAGCCTAAGTAATCAGCAATTCTCCAAATTCAGCATCAAAAAAAAACATAAATTAAAAAAAAAAACACCTAGGGGGGATGAGATTTTTGGGAGTCACAGCCACTTGAATTGTTCACTCGGTCAATTCTGGTGCACATCACCTCCGGTTCGCCGCAAGCAGGGCCAAAATCGCCCGTTGGGCCCATTAAAAGCTGCTGCAACGCAATGTAATAATTACCAGGAATAAGTGGAAAGGGGTCAAAATGGTTCATCCTAGGAATCTTATATTGAATGACACCAAAAAGTGATCTGTGGTCCAATTATGGCGTGGATTGAAATTTTGACCCCGACCCAAGTTGCGTTCCAGGAACCTCCAATGTCAACGGTCCCACGATGCGCAAACCAAATGCGCACTCCCAACGTCCGCGTACCTAAAGACAGCCCCATCAGAGCTCGTACGCGACGCAGCAAAAGGCGGTTTTAAATGGAAAAACCTTAGACTGGGCAAAGTTGATTGGGAAAGGCCTTGCCAATCTTAGTGAATCCAACGGCGGCTGTACCATGACCTCAGTATCCTTCAAATCGGGGACAAAGAGATACCTTCCCAGACAGGAATCGGTGATCAGTGGTCATTGCACTCGAAAATTCAATGCTGGCTCACTACTCCTTCGAAGGTCCATCATAGAATCTAAAAATCATCCCAGCTGGGGATAGATCGAAATGGTTTCAATGGGAGTGTCTGGCCGTGGATACACCATATTGATTAATTCTGTATGTATACCTATACCTATACCTATACCTATACCTATATATCTAAATTGTGAAATGTGCACATTCTGATCAACCACGGTCTTCATGAGGGCCCAGCAGGTTCCTTCAGGGGTCCAATTGTTCCAGCCAGGTCCATCAGAAACTGCATTGCATGCATGCCCAGACACTTCGGCTCTGGGAGCCCTTAGGAGCAGCGGTGGGTGGGTACGTGTCTTGTTGTGCCATTTGGATTTCTGGCTTGGTGCAGTGGTCATGCAGATCTCTTGCGAAAGCTGTGGACGGCTTGGAACGAGCATAGACTTGGCTGCGACAGGTGGTGCCAAAACAAGTGAGGCGGCTTGTGGATCTTGGGCACGGTGCCATTGGTGGGAGCCCGCTATCCAATTCACATTGGTAGCGGAGCTCCTTGCATTGACAAGGAGCATCCAGTGACCTTCTAGCTGGTGTTGACGAGATTGAGGGTGACCTCACGATCAACTTGACGCCTTCTTCCGCATCAGCATGTCTGAAGCATCCGGTGGAACTGAAGCCCAGGGCGGAATATCTAATCAAGCGGCGACATTGGTCCCAAGTTTTGCTCCCAGCAAAAACGATTTGCAGGTGTACCAACAGAAAGTGCAGCTTGTCCTTTCAGTATGGCCACAGAATCGAATCTCTGAATTAGTCACCCGATTGATCCTGAATACAACTGGTTCTGCATTTGCAAAGTTACAGATTCACCATTCTGAACTGAGCAACAATGAGGCGAAGTTCGTGCAGAAGCTAATTGAACATTTAGGTGGTCAGTGGGGACAGACTGGATTAGAGAAACGATACTCTGATGCTGAAAAAGCGCTGCACCAACGCAATCAACAACCTGATGAGAGTCATGATTCCTATCTAGCCAGAGCGGATTTGCTGTGGTCCAAATTGAAGACGCAGACACTTCAACTGGATGACTTGCAAGCATACATAACCCTGCGGGGTGCCCAGCTCTCTAGTGATGATAAGAAGCGCATCATCCTGGACTCAGATCAATCTCTTGAAGGAAAGCTGACAGTGAATCGTGTACAAGAAGCAGTGCGAATGCACTGAACGTCGTTTTTCCATGAGATGACTGGTGCAGGACAGAAGCCGAACAAGTCCAAGGTCTATGACTCTTTGACCATGGTGGCCGATGACACTGAAGGTCATGGGGAGACTGATGATCAGGTTCATGCAACTCATCATGACGAATGGCATGAGGACGACATCTTGGAGGCATTCCTGGCGGAGGGTGATGATGACGCCATTTTCATCACCGACTTTGAAGCCGCGGCAAGTGATTTGGTTCAGTCAGATGACGATCTGTCGGCAGCCTATTCAACTTACGTTGAAGCCCGTCGAAAGCTCAATGAAAAGTTTTGATCTAGAGGGTTCTGGCCGCTGGGAAAAGGCAAAGGTCGATCATCAAAAGGCAAATCAAAGGGCAAATTCAGCTGGAGCTCTAGGAAGACGTTGCAACAGCGCATCCTAGAATCCAATTGTCCCATTTGCGGCAAGCGTGGACACTGGCGGAATGAATGCCCAAACAGCCCGCAAGGATCATCCTCAACGCCATCGAGTGCTGCAGTGACGTTGTCAGTCGCCATGCCTGCATCCGGAGAAGATCACAGTATGCCTGAGGAATTTCTGCTCCTCCCAGAAGTGTCCCATCCAGCCACCCAAGACATTTTGTCCAAAGAGCCGATGTTTGTACAGTCAGTTTTTTATGGTGAAGGGATAGATAAGGATAACAATCCGGAAAGATCCTCAAACATGAGACGCCTTACGGATAAAATTAGGAGCCATATTGCGGGTAGATATGACACTAATTTTGGGGTCAAGACACGCGTGAACAGGATTGAGCAGAAGCTGCGCCACCAGAAGACGCAACCCTCAAGATTTCCTGAGTGTTCCCAGGATCATCCGTGTCAACATCAGCAGAGAGCCCATGTTCTGCCACTGTGCCATCTCCAACTGAAATCTTGTTTTCCACGCATGATACGTGGGGAATTTTAGATACAGGTGGAACGAAGACTGTCATGGGGAGTGACCATGTGAAAGAGTTCCTAGATAGTATCATGCCAGAAATCAAACCACGTGTCAAAAGATTCAAAAGAAGCACTTGCGATGTAGTGTTTCGTTTTGGAAATCAAGGTGCCTTGCGGGCTACACATGCCCTAGTCGTTCCTGTTGGTGGCATGTGGCTGAAAATTGCGATTGTCAAAGGAGCAACACCGTTCCTGATTTCCAACACGCTTCTTCGAGCATTGGGTGCACTCATAGATACCAGTCAACACACCTTGCACATACCCAAACACAAAGCCAAGATCAGCCTGCAACTTTCAACCAAAGGTTTGTATCTACTTGACATGAATCAGTGGTTTTCCATTGCACCCGTGCCCAGAAGCCCTGATAGCGCTGCTGAGACTTTTGCACAGGACACCTGAGAGGGTCAAAAGATAAGCACCGAGGAAAGTTTGAAGCCATGATCAAGGTGCCAAGGTGAGTCAATCAGGTTCAGAAGTGCCTGCCGTGTTTTCCAAAGAAACGTCAGCAGCCAGATTGATTTCACAACATCCCCACCCGTTGCATGTCAACGCCATAGCTGCTCTTATCCAAGAGATCCATGCAGCACCTCCGAATGATGCGAGAGTTTGTGATCAAGACATCCATGCCCCAAATCGCCTGACTGCATCCGACCCTGACCATGAGCAGCAGCTGGACGTCGCGCCTGTCCAAGGTTCAGGCCTCGTTGGCCACTCCCTCAGAGGAGGAACCGATCGGTCATCTGACATTGGCCGAGCTCAAACAGACGCCCATGAACTTCGGCAAAGCCCACGTCGGAAAGACATACGAGGGGATTTGGCAGACCAACCCTGCCTGGATCATCAAGCGGTTTCTTGCCCACTACGCGGCGAGCTCAAAGCTCGATCACCGCAAGATGATCAAGTTCATACAGCTAAACGGAGTGCCCCCAGCCCTCTGCGAAGAGCCTCCCACGTGCACTGGGAGCTCGCCCCAAGAGCATGCTCCGGGCGAACCAGAGGCGGACCATGATGCAGAATGCCCTGAGCGGACAGACCCATGTGCCCTTGGACATCCCAGAGACGCCAGCTGCCGAATGGAACGATCCGTGGAACAACTAAATGCAGATGACGGCCAGAGCCACTGGGTTTTGCAAGCCGGTGAGATAGATGCATTTTGTTCATCCGATCCCAACAAAGAACGCATCCATTTTTGGCAATTGGTGAATTTTTAATTGAATCCGAACTCAGCCGATTGACTAAGGTCATAAAATCTGTGGGCCCCAAAAAAAATCTCCTTGAAGTAGTTTGTCATCCTGACAGCATTCTCACGTCCCAAGTTCAACAACAAGGAGGATCTGCAAAGCGCCACGCATTGAACCAAGGCGATCTGATGACAACTGAAGGCCGGAGAACGCTGTTCACGACAGTACTGAGGCATTGTCCAGAACATGTGTGGGTTAGTCCAGTTTGTGGTCCATGGGGTATGTGGTCAAAGTTCAATAGTCTTAGGTCCATACAAAGAAGCATGGGACAAGATCCATGCAGCCCGCTGGAACATGCTCAGTCAAGTGGCAATATGCCTTGCGCTCTGTCGACATCAGCACCGATGCGATCAACACGCTCACTGGGAGCAGCCAAAGGGATCCCTGATGATGAACCTCCCATACATCCAAGAAATCTACAGGTACATGGTAGCAGCCAAACCTGACCTTTGCACTGCCGGAGATTTCATGGATCCCACCACCAAACTTCCAATCAAAAAGGGTTTACAGATCACCACAACATCCAAGAGTATGTTCCAAGCCATTGACAACTTGAAGTGCCCTGCAACTCATGTTCATCAAGTGATTGAAGGATCCACAAAGCTGCATGGAGTGAGCATTTCCACATCTCAATTCTCCGAGAGGTATCCTCGGAAATTTGCCAGGCTGATAGCCAAGACAGTACTCAAGAAACGTTTTCCCAGTGAAAAACCTCTAGGTGCCATAGCTGATCCCGTGTTGGCCATGTTTGACATGCTGTCGGCCGAAGCCAATGCAAATGCGGCCCGTGAGCGTCCTGCCAAGCGACTCAAAAATAGGCTCCCAACAGAGGAGTCAAAAATGCCGTGACCCGTAATGCATCCGAGCAGCCTGGGACTTCCAAACGTTTGAAGGTATCAGGTCCCACAACTGAAGAATCCAGAGAATCAGAACTATCCCAAACATTTCTGATGTTGTCAAAAAGAATAGAAGCGATCCTGCCCCGAGTAGGCAAAAAGCAAATTGACAGCCCCCAAATCATGAAAGACCTTCAAGGCCAATTTCCTGACATGGACATCAAACGATTTGGGGTTTGTAAAGGAACTGACCGTAGATGGGGTCCACCGAATGATGTTGACTCTTCAGAGGCATCTTTTAGAAGATAAATCATCAAAAATCGCCAGACATTGGAAATTGCAGTAGATCCAAAGTGGGAAAAATATGACATGTTGTCTCATAGACAACTCATCCGGAAATCCCCAGCATGCCGAGTGAACATCACGCTGTTTGCTGCTGTCAAGCCGAAAGCGTTTTCACGTCGAGACTCCCAGCGCAAGCGAAATGCAGACCATGCCAAGTTCCTCACCAGAGGCCAGTTCCAGTGAGACATCCTCAGATGTTCCCCAACTTGAAAACCCTGTGGGTTCCAATGCTGAAAAGCCACCCAACCTTGATTTAGGTGAACCAAATGATCTTGGCTAGGAAAGTGAAGTCTCCAAGAATTCAACTGACCATGTGCCGATCAGTCCAGATCATACGTCGGGCCCAAATGCCCTGACCGAGCATGGACCTCGACTCAAAGCACTCCCAAAAGAGGAGCAGGCCATGTTGAAACGAGCTCACCAAAATCTTTGTCATCTCAGTCATGAACAATTGAGTACGGTTTTACGAAATCAAGGGTGTCGCCCAGAATTGTCACAAGCTGTGTTTGGCATGCATTGTCCCACGCGCATTTCCTGCCAGAAACCAAAGATGGCTCGTCCGCGCACGTTCAAGGATGCCCTGGATTTTAATGATAAGGTTTTCATAGATGGAATTACGTGGACATCAAAGTTGGGCCATACTTTCCATGTCTATCATTTCCTTGATCAAGCAACCAATTTCCATGTGGCCATCCCTGCGCCAAGTAGAACAGCTGAGCAAGCAATCCTCAAGGTGTCAGAAGCACGGTTCAATTGGGCTGGACCCCCAAAGACATTAGTGATGGATTCAGCAACGGAGTTTACCAGTGAGATGTTCCAAGGTTTTTTTGCAGAAACATGATGTGAAAGACATTGTGACTTCACCGCATGCACACTGGCAGAACGGAAGATGCGAACGTCATGGCCAGATTCTCCAAACAATGTTGAACAAGTTGGATCATGAACAACCTATCACAAGTTTCCTTGAGTTGCAACAAGCCATCATCCAGTGTACCCATGCCAAAAACAGTTTGAGCATCCACAAGGGATACTCCCCAGAAGTTTTGGTCTTTGGAAAAAGTGCAAAATTGCCAGCATCCCTTTCAAGCTGTGAAGAAATGTCATCCCATGCAAGTGCAAACCGTGAGGATGCGCATGGCATAGAATTTAGACAAAGGCTGGCACTGCGAGAACGTGCACGTGCTGCGTTTCACAGAGCCAACAATGACGTGGCTCTCAGAAGTTCCCGCCCTGGCAGACAGGGATACCAGCCTGAAGAGTGGATCATGATGTGGCAACCTCAAGCAAACAATCAAGGATATTGGTTTGGTCCCTTAAATGTAGTTCAACAAGAAACCAACCTTTCTGTGTGGGCAGCCAAGGGAGGACGTTTGCATCGCCGAGCCCCTGAACATGCGCGACCCGTGTGCTCTACAGAAGCCAGAGAGATCCCGATGGGGGAGAAAACGGTGATTGACAATTGACACCACAGAAGATTCCAGAAGTCTCCAACCTGATGTCACCATCCCTGACAATCCCATAGTCCAGAATACCAGTACCACTCATAACCAAGGTCCCATTGTCCCACCCACAAGTGATGATAACTCCAGTCAATCCCAAGATCAGCCAGACACAGAACCCGAAGGGAACAATCCTGAAGAAATGCCCATCCCAAACTTCATAGACACACCTGTGCCAAATCTTGATGCTGATGACGATATTGTCACCACTCACCTCCTTTGCTGTGATGACGAAGTTCTCACAGTGGATCCCATCGAGACTCCATGCGCATGGCGGTTTGAGATTGAGGTCCCGAGCCATCTGAGTCAGGAGATGCTGGAACAATGGTCAGCTGATGAGATTTCGTTAGCGTCAACCGAAAAGAAACAACGCACCGAGGTGAAACTGCCCATGTTGTCCTCAAAAGAAAAGAGAGCACTTCAAGAAGCCAAACAGACCGAAATTAAAAATTGGCTGGCCACCGGAACAGTGTCAAAAATCTAAGATCAAAGTTGGCCCCAGAACAAATCTTGAGATGTCGATGGCTGTTAGCGTGGAAAGATAGAGAGACCAAAGAAGAACCAAAACAGACCGAAACATCGAAGACAGCAAAATCCAAACTTCGGACTCGCAAGCCAAAAGCCCGCCTAGTTGTCCTGGGATACTGAGATCCCAATCTCACTGAGGTACCACGAGACAGTCCAACTCTTGGACGACAATCCAAAATGCTGGCTCTACAGTTGATAGCATCCCATGGATGGAGTTTAGGCTCTTTCGACATAAAGGCAGCATTTTTGCAAGGGCGCACAAATCAAGACAGAGTCATGGGGTTAGAACCTGTCCCTGAATTGGCTGAAGCAATGCGCCTGTCACCTTCCGAAATTTGCAAACTTGATCAATCAGCATATGGTCTCGTCGATTCCCCCTAGCTATGGTTCAAGACGTTGTGCGATGAGTTGATTCAGTTCGGAATGCAACCAAGTCCCTTTGATCCATGCCTGTTTATCTTGCGGAATCCAGAGACAGGTAAGCTATCCGGGGTTCTGGGGGTTCATGTAGATGATGGCATCCATGGAGGTGACGACTATTTCCACCAACAAATCTCCAAGTTGGAATCAAAATATCCATTTGGATCCAAAAAGTCCCGATCATTTACATTCACCGGAATTGACATGCAACAATTTCCAGACAACAGCATTCAACTTTCCCAGACCAAATATGTGAACAGCATTCAGCCGATCACCATGACCACAAAGCGGAAACGCCAAGAAAATGCAGAAGTCACTGAACCAGAAAGACACATGTTGCGAGGACTTGTTGGGTTCCTTCAATATGCTGCCGTTCACACAAGACCAGGCACTTCAAGTTCACTCAGTCACTTACAGTCTCAAATCAACAAAGCCACTGTTTCAACCTTGATCACAGCCAACAAAATCCTGCACAATGCGAAGAAACATAGTGACGTGAGAATTAAACTTCAACCAATTGCCACCGAAGATGTACGATTCATAGCTTTTTCTGATGCATCCTTTGCATCCAAAAGTAAGCCAGAATCACATGCCGGAATGATTATTCTTGCCACCCACACCGACATTTCTCAAAATAAGTCTTGTGCCATTAGTCCACTCTCTTGGGGAACCAAAAAGATCCAAAGAATTGTCACAAGTACATTGTCGGCAGAAACCTCAGCGCTATCCGCATCACTTGACCACTTGACTTGGATAAGGTCAAATTGGGCCTGGCTTTTGAATCCGAACATGCCATGGCAGAAACCTGAGAAGATCAGCAACCTTCCACCTGCAATTTCAATACCAACCTATAAAGCAAATGAACACGACCTTGCCATTACCGATTGTAAAAGTCTTTACGACCTCACAACTCGAACTGCAATTCCCACTTGTCAAGAATTTAGAACCGAATTGCTGGCACGATCGATCAAAGATATCTTAGCTGAAGGAATCAAACTACATTGGGTACATTCCGGAGCCCAACTCGCAGACGCGTTGACCAAAATGATGGAAGCCAACTTTTTGAGAGAGACGCTCAGACAAGGAAAGTATTGTCTCCATGATTCCGAAGAAGTGCTCAAAAACGGTGCGTCAGCTCGAAGCCGTTTGCTATGGCTGAAAACGGCAAATGATCAGATGTCCGCTGAGCCTGAAAATAAAAAAATTAGGGAATGTGAAATGTGCACATTCTGATCAACCACAGTCTTCATGAGGGCCCAGCAGGTTCCTTCAGGGGTCCAATTGTTCCAGCCAAGTTCATCAGAAACTGCATTGCATGCATGCCCAGACACTTCGGCTCTGGGAGCCCTTAGGAGCAGCGGTGGGTGGGTACGCGTCTTGTTGTGCCATTTGGATTTCTGGCTTGGTGCAGTGGTCATGCAGATCTCTTGCGAAAGCTGTGGACAGCTTGGAACGACCATAGACTTGGCTGCGACAGGTGGTTCCAAAACAAGTGAGGCGGCTTGTGGATCTTGGGCACGGTGCCATTGGTGGGAGCCCGCTATCCAATTCACACTAAATATATATATATATATATGTGTGTACAAATATGTATGTGTATGTATATATAAATATACCGGCATTGTGTAAATACCGTATATACATATTTATCTATATATGTAGTGCATATCAGAATCTGCATCTGTCAAAAAACCATCATGTCCTGGTAAAGTCTCCTTTCTTAGGCAAGCTCAATACCCAATTCTGCATATTGCCAAAATGTCGGATGCCTCTCCAGGTGCTCTGACCGCTGCTCACCATGAAAAGTTGAGTCGTCCGACACTCAACAATCGCACCCACCCGAGCCGAGCCCCTGCCATGCTCAACGCTGGGGTCTTTCGGTCTCACTCGCTTTGATGTCCATACGCACGATGGCCATAGGAACCTGCTGATGATGCTGGATGTTTGGATAGTTCTGTAAATGGTTAGTAGCTGGCTTTTTGTAACCATTGTAGCCCATCATGTACCTATAGCCCAATTACTCATCATTTCCTAACTTCCAGGATCATTCAAGTGCAAAAGTCCAAACAAAATACCAACACCCCCCGCTTGAAGTCTGGGAAGATTTTTGGGAGCCTCTCTTGCAATAAGGGGCCCTCTTCATAGTTGTGACTTTATACTTCACCCAATTCACCTGGCATTTAAGCCCTTTAGCCGTTTAGCCATTCACCCTCTTAATCCATTAACTGGCATTCAAACTGGCTCACAAGCCCATGTTGTCTTGTAACGGATTCTAACCCCAGTCGCTAGGGATGTGGTGCCAATGTTTTACTGCACAAAGGGTATGTTGCATCACCTGCCATTATTGCACTACATCACTTGACATGACCACAATTACGCTCGGTGCCTTAACTTACGTTTAGTCTGCTACATTACCCAAGATGACATAGTATGGTATGACGGGTATGACAGTGGATTCCATACATTCCACTTACAAAAGCCTCGAGAAGCCAGGTCCTCCTGCCGACACCCGACCAACTGCACCTCAAGCCCCAAGCTGTTCACAATGGCAAGCGGACCGCGATGTCCACCCGACTGGGGAGTAAAGGTGCGTTCGCGGATGCCTGGTCAGACACTTGGGGTTGCGGAAATATGGCTAGTAATTTGTTTACGAATGAATGAAGCTAATGAATTTTCCTGTCACAACAGTTAGTAAACAAGTGTCAGGTTAGAGTTCGTCTTTGGAAATTGATAAAACCACGGTATTGCCTGGTGATTTGTTGGGGGTTATCACCCAAATACTCACCAGTGCTACCCTCAGTTTCGGCAACTTTTTGACGGTCCCAAATTTCAACAGCACTAGACAGTTTGGGATCATTTTCAGCAGCCATCTTTTCAGCCGATCTTCGAATATCAACTTTGCGCAGGAACGAAGTCAATCAGGTGGCCAAATGTCATAAAAAAATACGGGGGACACCCCAATAGGTACCCCGAAGAATTGGCTTGATGTTTGCCTCTACTCTACTGAGGTTTGACGATGGTTACCCTTAGATTTCCATGAGAGTTTGAACTTGCTTATGTGGATAACTTTGTAAGAGATGCGCCTGGCACGCACACATGTTGGCTGTTTCAATGGTTGGTTTTTCTTAGGATGGAAACCCTCCAATTTGGGAGTTATATCATTACCAGCCAATATAGAAAGCTAGCTGGAAAGATGTAAGGAGCTAGCTGGAATGATCCCTTACAAGTAGTTTTTGGTACATTCTTGACATGACCAATCAAATCATGTATGATATTTTCCGGAGCATTAGCAATCTCGGAAACTCATGGTTCACGAAAACGACATCAACAAATTTGGGAGGTCCCATCGCTTGCCACATGTCTGTACAAGAATGATGTATGGCAAAATTGCGGGTATCGCTGAAAGGAAGATGATGTATATGCACAGGCACGACATAACCTTCACAGGGGGGTTATCGCTATTTCGGAAGTCCCATCGCTTACCTTATGTTTGCACAATTTCTGAAAGTCACTGTCCGTCCCTTACATTTTCCTATTGCCGGAGTTTTTGTGGTGGCTCAAATCTGGTTTCAATATCGCGAGAAACTCCACAACACACAACATGTGACTGGTTGGTGATGAATCCCAGGTCGGAAAATGCTCTTCTTTGATAAGTCCTTGGAATGTCCATGGAATGTCCATGCTCATTTCGTCCATGGTGTCCTACCGCAGCTTTTTGGCAGTCGAGCCACAGCCACCAGGGCATAGAAAATTAGAGACCATCAACCAGGTTTGGTTCTACGTACCTAGACCTTGAGCACATTCGCAAAAACTCGTATGTGAGATTTTCTGAGCGTCTCTAACCCGAAAAGTTGTTCTTAGATTCCTCCCTGGTCAAGTATTCGCTTGCTGTAACTCCCAGATTGTCCATCGAGTCACTGAGCATCCTTGCAAGCCTTTCACGATCCGTCTCACTCCAAGTGGAATTCGAACCATTCCTGGGAATTGTTTCGTCCGAAAACCATCCCAAGATTTGATGGCATGTTGTGAGGTCCACAATTCCCACACTTGGTTTACTGAAAAATCTACATCAAACACTGGTACACATTTGAAATCAAAAAAACACACACAAGATCCATCATCGAGCACCGGAAATTGCAAAATTGGCTAATTGGAACTGTCAAATGTTTTGGACGGGGTCCGAGTTAATTGCAATGCAATGGGGCCGTTTGTAAGTGGTCCTCATTTAACTCTTGCATGAATAGTGGACAGACCCATCGAACCACTTGCAATAAATCCTTGTGTATTTGTTAGTTGGAGGAACTCAAAGAATAAGGGTAATTAAGTGCTGGTTGATCTCCATGTTTGCAGGTCAAATCATCGATTTCCCAAAAAAAATCCACATTCTCAAGGAATTTCAACGTATTTCCAATCCACCCATCTCCCACTGATCCAGGAGTCAAGTTCTCGCCAATCACACGAGCTGTGCTTCCCATGGTCGTCGCGACAAGTCAAAGTACTGATCGCGTCCACTGAGCAATGATCGAGGCTTGAGCCGCAGGAACTGAACCCCGACGGGCATCAACAATCATTCTGTTTCAACATGTCTTCAACATGTTTCAACTAGCAAAAACGGATTGACACAACCCCATGGCAATTTCAAAGGAGGTGAGGATTCAAACACAACGTATGTGACGTATGGGCATGACGACCCAAAATGGCGGACTTTTCTGGACCCACAAATGGCTACCCTGTTTTGAGAATAGTGAAACATCACATTTTGGAGGTCAATAATTTGAGAGCCATACCCATATACCAAGGCAAATCAGAGCTGGGCACTTTTCAAGTCGGTAGGCAGCCGCGAAGTGACAAATCCTGGGTTTTATTTGCCATGTTTGATGGATTGCCGGCGGTCCCCTGCGTAAACCATCACATGTAATCATGTACGGGTCAAAAGTGGCGGCTTGAAACTTTCGTGCACGTTGCCCCAAAATACAAAGTGTGTTTTTTTCCCAAAAGCATCTCCGATGCTTGGGTTCTCGTTTTGGTCGTCGTTTGCCGCGAGGGGAGCGATACGGAAGGGTACATGGAGGTGGACGGAGATGGGAAGGAAGGAAACCGTGCAAATAGCTTGCGGAAAGCTTCGCCGGGAGGGAGAGATACGGAGTGGTGGACGGAGGTGGACGGAGATGGGAAGGAAGGAAACCGTGCAAATACCTTGCGAAAAACCTTCCGACGGAGATGGGAAGGAAGGAAACCGTGCAAATAGCTTGCGGAAAGCTTCGCCGGGAGGGAGCGATACGGAAGGGTGGACGGAGGTGGACGGAGATGGGNGCAAATAGCTTGCGGAAAGCTTCGCCGGGAGGGAGCGATACGGAAGGGTGGACGGAGGTGGACGGAGATGGGAAGGAAGGAAACCGTGCAAATAGCTTGGAAAGCTTCGCCGGGAGGGAGCGATACGGAGGGGTGAACGGAGGTGGACGGAGATGGGAAGGAAGGAAACCGTGCAAATAGCTTGCGGAAAGCTTTGCCGGGAGGGAGCGATACGGAGGGGTGAACGGAGGTGGACGGAGATGGGAAAAAAGGAAACCGTGCAAATAGCTTGCGGAAAGCTTTGCCGGGATGGAGCGATACGGAGGGGTGGATGGAGGTGGACGGAGATGGGAAGGAAGGAAGCCGTGCAAATAGCTTGCGGAAAGCTTCGACATGATGGAGCGATACGGAGAGGTGGACGAAGGTGGACGGAGATGGGAAGGAAGGAAACCGTGCAAATAGCTTGCGAAAAGCTTCGCCGGGAAGGAGTGATATGGAGGGGTGGACGGAAGGGTGGACGGAGGTGGACGGAGGTGGACGGAGATGGGAAGGAAGGAAACCGTGCAAACAGCTTGCGGAAACCTTCGCCGGGAGGGAGCGATACGTGGGAAGGAAGGAAACATAGCTTGCGGAAAGCTTTGCCGGGAGGGAGCGATACGGAGGGGTGGACGGTGGACGGAGGTGGACGGAGATGGGAAGGAAGGAAGCCGTGCAAATAGCTTGCGGAAAGCTTCGCCGGGATGGAGCGATACGGAGTGGTGGACGGAGGNGGTGGACGGAGGTGGACGGAGATGGGAAGGAAGGAAGCCGTGCAAATAGCTTGCGGAAAGCTTCGCCGGGATGGAGCGATACGGAGTGGTGGACGGAGGTGGACGGAGATGGGAAGGAAGGAAGCCGTGCAAATAGCTTGCAAAAAGCTTCGCCGGGAGGGAGCGATACGGAGGGGTGGACGGAGGTGGACGGAGATGGAAAAGAAGGAAACCGTGCAAATAGCTTGGAAAGCTTCGCCGGGAGGGAGCGATACGGAGGGGTGGACGGAGGTGGACGGAGATGGGAAGGAAGGAAACCGTGCAAATAGCTTGCGGAAAGCTTTGCNAGCGATACGGAGGGGTGGACGGAGGTGGACGGAGATGGGAAGGAAGGAAACCGTGCAAATAGCTTGCGGAAAGCTTTGCCGGGAGGGAGCGATACGGAGTGGTGGACGGAGGTGGACGGAGATGGGAAGGAAGGAAACCGTGCAAATAGCTTGCGGAAAGCTTCGCCGGGAGGGAGCGATACGGAAGGGTGGACGGAGGTGGACGGAGATGGGAAGGAAAGAAACGGTGCAAATAGCATGCGATGCGGAAAGCTTCGCCGGGAGGGAGCGATACGGAGCCGTGGAAGGAGGTGGACAGAGATGGGAAGGAATGAAACCGTGCAAATAGCTTGCGGAAAGCTTCGCCGGGAGGGAGCGATACGGAGTGGTGGACGGAGGTGGACGCAGATGGGAAGGAAGGAAACCGTGCAAATAGCTTGCGGGAAAGCTTTCGCCGGGAGGGAGCGATACGGAGGGGTGAACGGAGGTGGACGGAGATGGGAAGGAAGGAAACCGTGCAAATAGCTTGCGGAAAACTTCGCCGGGAGGGAGCGATACGGAGGGGTGGACGGAGGTGGATGGAGATGGGAAGGAAGGAAGCCGTGCAAATAGCTTGCGGAAAGCTTCGCCAGGAGGGAGCGATACGGAGGGATGGACGGAGGTGGACGGAGATGGGAAGGAAGGAAACCGTGCAAATAGCTTGCGGAAAGCTTCGCCAGGAGGGAGCGATACAGAGGGGTGGACGGAGGTGGACGGAGATGGGAAGGAAGGAAGCCGTGCAAATAGCTTGCGGAAAGCTTCGCCGGGAGGAAGCGATACGGAGTGGTGGACGGAGATGGGAAGGAAGGAAAGCGTGCAAATAGCTTGCGGAAAGTTTCGCCAGGAGGGTATGAAACGGTGGAAAAAATCGGAGAAGAGGTTAATGCAGAGCTGTTGGCACGACTTTTTCGGGACAAATTGCAGCAACGCGATTGTCCCGAAACATTGTGTGCCCAAGATGGGTCAAACGGTGTTCAAATCTTGGGCAATGGGACATGC
>BGPT01002538.1:50558-64752 GCA_003297045.1 Symbiodinium sp. clade C Y103
GTGTACCATATATGATATTTTCCCATGTTGACAAACCTCAGTTCCGTCGAAAGCACATCGAAGACCTTCTCGTGTAAGATAGAAAAAAGCGTGCTGTGAACCGTTTTGCTTTTGGGTTCTCTGGCCCACCTTGTTTCTGGATTTGGATTGGCAATGGTCAATACGTACGACCGGTAGGAAACCAAAGATTTGGTAATGCTTGATATGACCCATACATATCCTGGGTGTAGAATTCAATCTAGACCCGGGACGCGTAAAACCGCACAGAGTTGTACTATTCTTGCAATCCAGTTGCAGATCCTCATGCGATTTGTTGCAAAAAAGTTATGGTCAACCAGCTGAATCCCATTGGAAATCAGGAAAACACTTGAAACAATTGGTTCAGAATCAACGAACAAAGAATCCGCAGGATTCTTCACAGCTAGACGATCAAAAGGGCAATCAAAGGCAGCACAATCCTGGGCAGCGATGGAGCCAAGGAAAATCTGCATCCAAGGCTTTACACCCTCGGATTTTCCAGGGTTTTCCTGTACATGTTCCTTTCAACCAATTTGGGAGAAGACAAAAATGCGTGGATCGGATGATGTGGCGCGAAATCATCACTGCATCAATGGATTTGCAATCCGTGTTTTACTTTGTATTGCGTGCTTATTTATGAGTGTTTCTGTGTATCAAGAATTTGCTTCTCCGCCTAAGCACATGCCAGCCCGAGATGCTCAAACATGGAAATTTGACACGTGGACTACACTATCCACTCTGGAGGAACAAGCAACCATTGAACATGATTCAGTTTTACAAAAATCTAGAACTAGATATCTACAGTAGGGCCTCCAATACGGGGCTGAAAAGTCATCCATAAGACAGACCCCAGCACCACACAAATTCAGACATTCTAAGCTTTTCAATGCTTTTCAGCTCTTGCAAGCTGACACATCTTGAGACTGGAACTTTGTTGTTAGCTAGAGTGTCAATTCATGTTGCGACAAATGCAGGACCCTGCGGCAGCAAATTCACCCTGGCCATCCCTGGTGCAGAAAAGTGGCATGTTTTCTTCTGGCTTCAGGCGGAGGGAAGATGGTTCTCTTTAAGTCGGACCCAGCTGCATCCTGATGCAGCACAGATTGTAAATGATGGAAACATCTCATGGGGTTTGCTTGTTTAATGGCCGGAAATATCCATAAATATCAATACATATGCATGAATATCCATATCCAAATATCCATAAGTTAAGTTAGGGATATTTACGGATATTTAGGGTAAACTCGAGCCATTTTCAATGATTCTTCAGGCGCTTCCGTCCTCCAATGTGGTGTCCATATAGCCATTCTGCGCCGGCTCGGTTGTCTCGTCCAGGTTTTCGACCTTTGAAGCGCTTCAATCGGGCGTTGCTGTTCACCTACATCCATAACTTACCTTCAAACAGGGACCCAAAATAATCCAAAATATATGGCATTCAATGGTGGATGGGATTGGTTGCCCTCTGGCAATCAAACATGGCTTGCTGGACAATCTCCCATTTGGTTCGATTATTCATGTGGCAAAGCCAATAATAAACCGGTCCCAATATGACCAGAAATGGCTGGGATTGAAACTATGCCCATTCACGGTAGTTGTGTGTGGCATTGGGTGAATCCCACATGAGGTGGATACGAGTGGTCACCTTCCGTTTTAACCGAGCGACAATCAGCAGCTCTGTAGGCAACAGGCAGGTAAAGTATCTTCGCATACAACACCTGGGGCACAGCAAGATTACCAGTTCACTGTATTCACAAACTCATCAACAAATAAATTACAAAATCAAACAAATAAAGTCTTGAAATACCTTTGAGATCCTTTGAGCATTTTCGCACATTTTCCGAGCATGAAACCAAGCTACAAACCAAGCTACGGACCAAGCTACAAACCAATACCATCCACACATCGTCCAAGCACTGTCAACGTCAGTCTGGTGCCTCTCTGCATGGAAGTCGCTTGGCAGTGGCCCAGAGCGGCCAAAGATCCGAATCTCCTGAACTTGGGACTCCAACGTATGCAGTATGATCTGACTTAAAACAATTTCTAGTGTTTAAAACATCTTAGAACTGTCTGAAACTGCTTGGAAAGCTTCAAAGTGATGATTTTTGGGGTTCTCCAGAAGCAATCATCTAAAATAGATCTCAAACCCATTAGATCCGTTAGATCCGTTAGATCCACCCCATCGGCTTGCCGCGCCTCCGGGAGCGCGGCATTGGCTTTGGCACACCAGGTGCCACGATCCTGATGGAATTTATGGAGTAATGGATCTTCATCCCAACAAAATGATGGGATATCGTAGGTAACTTGATCCATATATAGATATATATATATACATTTATGTATATTAAATACCTATGAATATGATTCAATAATATTGAATATGTATACATAGAGATGGATAATTATAGTTGTGATTATAGTCATAATTATCGTTCTAGTTTTAGCTATGATGAGAATTACATATGATCCGTGATCCATACCATGTCTTTCGACACATCTAGGGGGATCATCAGAGAATCGCCCCCATTTTTGCAGCAAATGCTCAGTGGAAACGCCCCGGAGATCGCACCTCGGGGTGGTTAAACTCAAGACATCACAGGCTTTTTGCAGGTCCTACAGGTCTCAGGTGAAGCCCAGGGCTGCTGATCACTGGGGGGGGCACCAGTACTTGTAACTGAAGAAATCACTTTTGGGGGGATGAGACCCCGAAAGAGAATCAACCAAGGGTTTACTAATCCTGGGATGACTTTGTTGATAATGGGCCAAACCACTACTCCTTTGATGTTGTGAAATGAGGAGGGGAAAACGTTTAAACCTCCTGGTGCTTCGTCCTGGACAAAAAACCTTTCAAACATATTGAGTTTGGGAAGAAGTTACTTTTTTGAAGCATTACAGCCTCCCAAGTCCAATCTCCAACACCCAACCATTCTTCTGGGCATGTCTGACTCCCCGATCTCCTTGGCATCCCTTTCTGAGTCACATCTAGCAGGACTGTCTGTGCCGTATGAAGTACAAACCGACCGCGTGTGGGAATAAGGGGAAAAAAAAAATTTGCTGCCCCTGACACGGGGGTGCCGATCCGCATAGCTTAGAAAATGCAGGACCAACAAAAGGAGACACTGTCAGGCAAGCAGAGACCATGCGAGTCAATCCGCATGTCCCAGTAAATACTAGGACAGCAACTTGGGCGGCAGAGCCAGGAAGGGAAAAAGGGCAGCAAGGACTCGGACTCGTGGTCATGAATGGTGAAAAATTGGCAAAACCTAGCTAGAAATGGCGGGTCATTGCAGCTCAGAAGGGATGTCCACGGCGGGAAGTATCAACGAGCAACTCCCTCGCTGCGACGCCGCAAGGCGGCCCGAGCCCAAAAAGAACGAATTGCTACCCCCAACTCTTGAAGGAGAAGGGAAAGCAAGTTGCAGGGTCCTCCCCTGATTGGGCTGCAACAGCTTGGGCGACATGCTTCAGGACAGCTGTAGCACCCTCATCCCAGGCACCTGTGCTTTCTTGAAGGTGAGCCTCTTTGTGCCGAGCGTAAGCCGCTGCGGCAGCCAAAGGTTTCTGGCTCGCCTGAGCGAGAGTCTCCTGCCGCTGGGGCGCCGTGATAGCGAAGTCTATAGCAGAAGGAGACCCAGCAAAGGCTGGCAAGAAAACATCGGCAGGGCGCCGGCGAGCACTGTGACCATCCTCAGGGCGTTGGGGAAGCAGGAGGCTGGGTCGTTCCCGTTCCGGCCGGAGGCCAGCCCGGTGGGCCCAAGCACAGACAATGTCACGGACAGCATAGTGGCGCTCAGTGGGCACCAAGCATCCGCGTCAGCATCTCGTGCCCGAAGTTCGGAAATAAAGGCTGCAGGTTCTAGGCGGGTGGGGCCTGCTGGTATAGCAGCGAGGGAAGCCCGACCTCCGACGGAGGCTTCTGAAAGCAGGGTTGCGCGGCTAGCATGTCCGAGTTGTTCCTGCCAGCCAGCATGGTCCAGCCGCTGGGACATGGCGTGCTGTTTGCTAGGGAGAACATCGTCCAAAGTGATGTTAGCTTCAGGCTCGAGTTTGGACTTGAAGCAAGCAAGGGCCGCAGCAACTTCCTGGCAGACTTAGCCTCATTGGGACAGAAGGTAACATCAAGGTCAGCCCCCGCCTGGAGGGCGGATGCCCAGGACACGAGAAAGGCAGCAGAGGCGTGGTCCGAAGTGGAACGAAGGCTTAAGCCCCCATGGCCCAACCCCAAAGCAGCTTGTTTCCATTGCAAAGCGTTGGGGTGCAGCCCGGTGAAATCCCCGAAGCTACGACGAACCATGCCGTCAAACATGCGGAAGGCAGCCGTTTGGGGGACAGAAGGTTGCAACGCATGCTGTGGAGCATACGTGCGAAGCCAGCGCAGGCTCGCAGAAGCCGCAATCCAACTTGGGGGTCTTCCAGCTCACCCAAAGCGTCAAGTAAGTTGCCGGCTTTGGCGGCCCGTTCAACTGTGTGGGAGTGGATGAAGCTATCCTCGCCGATGGCAGCCCCCAAGAGCTCAAAGTTGCGGGCAAGGCGGCAGCTTCCATCAGCGCGGGCGCGGAGCAATGCATCAGGAAAACGGCAATGGAGGGCCGCGACGTCCAAAGCGACCAACAGCAATCAGCTCAGATTTGCTTCAACCAGTCGAAGGGCAGCACTGACGGCGTGGAGGTTGCCAACCAGGACCCCGTCATCCAAGTAATGCACAGCAATGTCCAGCCCTGCATTGCGAAGGTCCTGAGCCAAAAGGAGCGGCCCAAGAGGATCGCCTTGTTGAACGCCAGCGCAAGATTCAACAACCCATTCATCAAATTGCAGCCTGGTCGGCCGCTGGTAGCACCAAGTTGCCCACCGTGCGAGGGCCGGAAAAGGGTCCCGGATGGCAGAAAGGACGGCATCGCGGCAGACCGTGTTGAAGGCATTGGCGAAGTCAAGCTTGAGGGCCACCTTGTCCGAGGAGGTCTGGCGTCTCCGGTGCCAGGCGCGCACAATGTGAATGACTTTTTCGTAGAATCTCCCCCACTGCTATTGGCCGAACCCCGCCATGAGGTTTTGGAAGGGCTACAAGCCCAGCACCCGCCAGGACTGGAGCCAAGAATTCTGGGGCTCTTCCTTGAGCCAGCAGGTTCACAACAGCGGTGAGCTGGGAGAGGAAAGCGCTCTTTGAAGTGCTGAACGCGGAGCCCACTAGGCCCGGGCGCAGTTTCAGGCGGAAAAGCCCGGAGGCATCGCGCGACGGCTTCTGGCGCAATCTCTGGTGCGACAGGGGGATCATTCATGGCAACCGCCGTGGGAGGAGGCTGTTGTGGATGAAGGGCTCGCAAGGCCTCAGCAGTTGCGGCGGTTGGGGCACAGCCCTTTAGAGAGAAGTCGAACCCCTCACGAGCCAAGCCAATGGCCAAAGCCTTTCGTTGTTCCAGCTCAAGCAAGCCAGGCCCCCGCTTTAAAGCAGTGCGGGACTCCCAAAACGATAGCCTTTCCCCCTCCTGCCACCGATGCAAGCGGTCCAAGGTGTATGCAGCAATGGCTTTTCGGTGTTGCCTGCCGCCACGGTGGGATGCGCAAAGGACACACTTGGGGAGCATGCAAAGCTCACGCCAAGCTTTGTCATCATTGCGATAGCAGCCAAGGCCCGAGTCAAGACCTGGGCCCATGCATGGCGTGCAGCACTGGGGACATGCCGGATGGTGGCAGTCTTGGCAGCTTGTGAATGGCTGAAAGGGATGGGAGTTGCAAGCCGTCAGTGTCTATTGCGATGGCAGCGTCCACTGCAGCGGCCCGAGCCTGCGGCCGGCAAGCCGGGTGGACCCCGTGAGCGTGGGAAACACTGAGGCCGCAAAACAGACACCGAGTGCGGTTGTGGGAATGGAGCCAAGCAATGGGCACATCCGGGAGCCGGCAAGGTGTGCATCGATGTGGGACTTCATCGTTGCGACTGTCGCCCAGCCCGGGCCCGAGCTGGGTCGTTGAGGTTGCGGCTGTCGCGCAGGAAACCTTTCCCGCCCAGCAGGTGTGCTGGGGTGGTGGGTCCTGGATTCTTGGCTTCCCCAATACATCCCGTGGTGAGGCCATCCCGGCCAGGCCTGAAGCCGCTGCTGATGGTGACAGGCCCTCCGACAGTGCCAACAGACAGGCGAAGGGCCAGGACGCCAAGGCAGCAGCGGGTCCCAAACAACAGGTGGCGGCAGTTCTTGCCACTGGTTGTTCAATGCTTTCGTGACAGCGAGCCGTTGACGCCGGCTGAGGGAGCGCGGAAGCTGGCAGGGGCATGGGCAGGCTGTAGTGCTGACAGGTGGCCGGAACCACCACAAGCTGGAAAGCTGGGGACGGAGAATGAGGATGGGCACAGAGAGCAGGAAGGTCAAAGCAGCGAAGGTGAAGTCCAGGTGCAGGCAGCCGCAGGGGGACCCCGCCCGACCGAGCCGGTACAACATAGGTGGTAAGATGTGGGGATTGCGTAGAAGGTACGGAGGGGATCCCCAAAAAAAAGGCAGCGAAAAGCTGCCGGAGGTCAGAGCCCCTCCAAGAGCCCCCCCTCGGAGGGACCCCAACTCCGAGTAAAAAAAGGGCTTCGGCTTCAAAAGAGATTTTCCCTTAGGTGAGATCCAGCAATGGCCACCGTCCCAAATAGTAGAGCTTTATAATTTTTTGTTATAAAATTTTGTCGATCCCTAGAAATGGGATGATTCATCTATCAAATTCACAGCCCCGTGCTGTTTTTTTTCTACTTGGGGATGGTGAAAAATTCGGCAGCGGATCACGTCTTCGGTCCCAGCGGATGGATTCCCTGCAGTGACACTGGGCTTCCAGGCTGACTGCCCTCTGCGTAGCTAGGCACACCAGGCTGTGGTGCACCCAGCGCAACGTCCAACGCCCGCAGCAATGGCTGCTGCCAATTGCTGGTGGCCTTTCAGTTGTGACGAGGTGGGTACAAAAGCCAATGAAGAACCACGGCATTTCGCAACCAACATGAACTATCAAATGGGTCGAATCAGCAATATGTGGAGATGAACTATAGAAACGCTGGTTTGATAAACCATCTTTTTGCGATGCAACCAGTAAATGAAATTTGGACAGCTGCTGGTGCCAATGGTGTTTTGCTTGTGCAGCTCAACCCCCTTCGGAGTGAGCTTCACTTGAAAAGGGATCCAAACGTTGCAACTGGTTTCGTCCAAAAACAAGGTACCCCCAAAATCTTATGGTTGATCATGTATCACGCATCCCCTCCTGTGGATAAACCGTGACAAACCCCGACTTGCTACCGGTCCAACCCACATCAGATACATGGACTGAACCATAGACCAAGGGACGACTATACCATCTGCAACAAAGTACTTTATGAAACCACTAAAACTAACATTGCCTGCCAGCCCCAGGCTGCCTTCAGCAGCAACAGCAACATCCTTATAGGGCGTTCCAAAAGGCACAGGTGCAACTACAGACCTAAGCCAAGCACCCGACAAACCAGTCGAGCGGACTGGCCCGGCCCGGCCGCCCCAAAAATTTGTCACATTCTGCAAACTGCCAATAGTGAGCGTATGTCGAAAATTGGCTATGATGAGAATCACTCGGAGGACCGGAAAAACTGAGACACAAGCAGAGGCCTCCTTCAAAGCTTCCGGGCCATCCGCAATTTTTTCTGCTGCGCTAAGAACCGCAGCTCTTCGATGGAGAGCGTCTCCAAGTAGTCACGGGTCCTCAGCATTGTGTGGAAGCGATAATGCAAGTGACAAAATCAAAGCAAAATCGGCAGCAAAGAGCGATGGTCGCGGGAAGCAGCAATAGTCGCAGGAACGGTTGGCAAAGCAAAAGCGGGTGGGCAGAATGTTTGGCAATGTGCATGAGAAAAGCTGATTGTCAGGGCAGAACGCTGGCGAAGCAAAAAATGCAAGCTGGGATCATGACAGACGGCTGTAGGCCGTCGCAATGCCTTGAACGCTGAAAACTCTTCCTCAAAATTCTGAGAGGCCTCACCAGCGGGCCATGTTTGAACCGCTGCTGCGAGACGCCACGAGTGTGCTACTTGGACAGGGCTTTGAGCCAATCAATTGCAGGCACACGTTCCATTTTCTTTCCGCTGGTGATTTCTCACGTGTGATCTGACCAGTGCCCAATGATGGCTGATATTACAAACAATGATTGAGCTATGTGCACAGCAATTATCACTGAATGTTGGTGCTTCATGAGCCAATCAATTGCAAGCACGCGTTCCATTTTCTTTCCACCGGCGGTCTCTCAGCTTTCAACAGCAGTAGTCGCTGCTTGCGCTGCTGCTTTCGTCACTGGGTATGAGCTCGATCAACTGCTGGCCCTGAACTTCCGGACGGGCGGTAAATGGTTGTGAGCAAACTGGTCATGGTTGTTAACATTTACTCAAAGCCCACAAGGCTTGTATAATGGGGTTTCTTTGGAATTATTTCAAAACCTCTAGTAACGTTCTGGTGTAACTTGTACCTCGTGCTTACTTTCGGACGGTCATAAAATCATAAGCATTTGGAACTATGGGTCCATAATCATGTTATGTTATTCAAGTGTTAAAACATATTTGAATCATTGGAATGCTATCTCCAACTCACATCAGATACATGGACTGAACCATGGACCAAGGGACGACTATACCATCTGCAACAAAGTACTTTATGAAACCACTAAAACCAACATTGCCTAGCATAAAACCCAAAACCAATCGATCACTTGCCGATATTGAAAATGACATTTTCAATTTAAACTTAACCATGCACTAAACCAAGAGCCTGCCAAATGAAGGTTGGAAGATGGTTTTGTTAATGGCATGGTCGGACGATGGTCCACTCGTGGGTTTGGGAGAGGCTAACCGTTCACAAAAACCGCTACTGTAAGTCCCTTGACGATCATTTTATACTACAAAAATATCATTTGTATAAAACAGATTGGAGACCTCGGTTCAAACCATGGATCTGATCTCAGGCCTCATCGGTCTCGATCACAGGTGCGGCTACGGTTTCGCCGCCGCCTTTGCCCATGGGATGATTGGCTTCGCTAACTTTGGGTCGTTTGAAACATATTTGTCATGGTTTTTGGTCCCTCCCAGCACTCTTGATGTCAACCATTGCCAATAAGAGGAACCACGAAACAAATTCCCTTGATCACAGGCAGGTCGTAGAAAATCAAATTTCAACCAAAATGGTTGTCCATCAACGATATCATTCCAAAATCGATACATGAATACTAATGATGACTAATGACAAATGATTCTCATGACTTCTATGGAAAAAACATGAATTAAAGGACCGGATAACCCCACAAGTCAACTCCTTCCAAGAAGCACCCAAAAAAATGTGAAAATAAAATGGTAAAGTCAGGAAAGAGAAAGGACATGGTGGAAAAAAGATTGTGTTTAAGAACTTGTGCGTGACAGTGCTGCGTGTGACAAAGTTGTGTGTCAAAGAGTTGTGTGTGACACAGTTGTGCGTGACAAGGTTGTGTGTGAAAGAGTTGTGTGTGAAAGTGTTGTGTGTGAGCAGGTTGCGTTTCAAAGAGTTGTGTGTGACAAGGTTGTGTGTGTGTGTGTGAAAGAGTTCTGTGCGAAAGAGCTGTGTGTGTGACAAAGTTGTGTGTGAAAGAGTTGTGTGTGTGACAATGTTGTAAGTGAGAAAGTTGTGTGGGTGTGACAATGTTGTGTGTGAAAGAGTTGTGTGTGAAAGTGCTGTGTGTGACAAAGTTGTGTCGAAGTTGTATGCTGCGTGTGAAAGACTTGTGTGTGANGTTGTGTGTGAAAGTGCTGTGTGTGACAAAGTTGTGTCGAAGTTGTATGCTGCGTGTGAAAGACTTGTGTGTGACAATCGGTCAAAGAGTTGTGTGTGAAAGTGCTGCGTGTGTGTGTGTGTGACACAGTTGTGTGTCAAAGAGTTGTGTGTGTGTGTGACAAGGTTGTATGTGAAAGAGTTGTGTGTGTGTGTGTGTGACAAGGTTGTGTGTGTGTGTGAAAGAGTTGTGTGTAAAAGTGCCGTGTGTGTCAAAGTTGTGCGTCAAAGAGTTGTGTGTGACAAGGGTCTGTGTGTGAAAGAATTGTGTGTGACAGAGTTGTGTGTGTGAAAGTGCTGTGTGACAAGGTTGTGTCAAAGAGTTCTGTGTGAAAGAGCTGTGTGTGAGAAGGCAGATGTCACCAAGTGCCACCCCCGCCACGCAAAAGAGGCGCGGCGCCCCAGCGACCAGCCGTGACCAAGGCCGCCACCAGAGCCAGCCCAGTACCATTTGTGCCACGCCTGCCACACAAAACGAAGGCAGATGTCACCAAGTGCCAGGCCTGCCACACAAAACGAAGGCAGATGTCACCAAGTGCCTCGCCTGCCACGCAAAAGAGGCGCGGCGCGCCAGCGACCAGCCGCGACCATTAAGGCCGCCACCAGAACCAGCCCAGTGCCGTTTCTGCCACGCCTGCCACACAAAACGAAGGCAGATGTCACCAAGTGCCACGCATGCCACACAAAACGGCACGCCTGCCACACAAAACAAAGGCAGAGGTCACCAAGCGCCACGCCTGCCACGCAAAAGAGGCGCGGCGCCCCAGCGACCAGCCGCGACCATTAAGGCCGCCACCAGAGCCAGCCCAGTGCCGTTTCTGCCACGCCTGCCACACAAAACGAAAGCAGATGTCACCAAGTGCCACGCCTGCCACACAAAACGAAGGCAGATGTCACCAAGCGCCACGCCTGCCACGCAAAAGAGGCGCGGCGCCCCAGCGACCAGCCGCGACCAAGGCCGCCACCAGAGCCANCACAAAACGAAGGCAGATGTCACCAAGCGCCACGCCTGCCACGCAAAAGAGGCGCGGCGCCCCAGCGACCAGCCGCGACCAAGGCCGCCACCAGAGCCACGGTGGATGGTGTCTGCATGTTTGCTTCGCTGATGGAAAAAGAACTGAGTCATCCGATGTTTGAAACGTGAGATCCGAGCTTTGTGCTCTCGTGCTGACTCGTGCTGGTGGTTTTGGATCAAGCTTAATTGCGATTGCACGTTGATTGCAAGCTGGTGAGATAGAGCTTCCAACGATTCCAACAATTCCTCCAAGACTCCAAGGCAATGAACACAGAGCTTCGGGCGGTTGCAGGAACCCAGGTACTTTTCCCACTGATCGTCGCCACCAACTTGCGAGGCACGTCAGTGGTGGAAACTGAATCCGGCCTTTGCGCGGTCTGAGTCTGAAAGTGGGCTGTGGTAAACCACGAAAGCTATACTTCCAACGATCAATAATACCTTCCATCTGCTTCCATGAATCAACCACCTGCGCTCCCAGTCCGGACCCAGACCATATACCACGCTCAGCAGCAATGCATGGCAGAACTCGTTGTAGTTGACCTGCCCATCCTTGCGCGTGTCGAAGCGCTGCATGTTTTTCAACACGTCTTGCACTCGTCGCCAGGTTCCACGGAGCAGTTGGGATCAGCCCCGCAACGGGAACCTAATTATTGAAATCTGCTGACATCCACAACTACCATGCGGGAGATGTGTGTCGCTGGTGGCCAACGCACTCAGCGCCACTATGCTGTCCGTGACATTGTCTGTGCTTGGGCACACAGGGCTGGCCTCCGGCCGGAACGGGAACTTTGGCTGCCGCAGCGGCTTACGCTCGGCACAAAGAGGCTCACGTTCAAACTGCGCAAACTTGCCGCGCACAAGGGGTTTGCTTTGTCCCTATGGTTGCTGAAAGCACAGGTGCCTGGGATGAGGGTGCTACAGCTGTCCTGAAGCATGTCGCCCAAGCTGTTGCAGCCCNGAAAGCACAGGTGCCTGGGATGAGGGTGCTACAGCTGTCCTGAAGCATGTCGCCCAAGCTGTTGCAGCCCAATCAGGGGAGGACCCTGCAACTTGCTTTTCCCTTCTCCTTCAAGAGTTGGGGGTAGCAATTCGTTCTTTTCGGGCTCGGGCCGCCTTGCGCCGTCGCAGCGAGGGAGTTGCTCGTTGATGCTTCCCGCCGTGGACATCCTGTTCTGAGCTGCAATGACCCGCCATTTCTAGCTAGGTTTTGCCAATTTTTCACCATTTATAGTTTCTAATTCATGACCACGGGTCCGAGTCCTTGCTTGTTTTTTGTCGCTGTTGCCCTTTTTCCCTTCCTGGCTCTGCCGCCCAAGTTGTTGTCCCATCCTGCATTTTCTAAGCTATGCGGATCGGCACCCACGTGTCAGGGGCAGCTCTTTCTTTTTCCACACCTTCCCACACGCGGTCGGTTTGTAGTTCATACTCGTCCTGTCTGTATAGGTAGTCTGTGGGAATTTTGCCTTGAACTGTTAGTGTATTAGGCTCTAAATCTTCATGAATTTGGACAAATATTTCCTGTGTCATGGAATAGCCATCAGGATCATCACAGTGAATGGCTCAGAGTTGGCCCAGTTGAATCTGCTATCAAACAGGCGTACTGACATCAAGCCCTGTGCCAGTTAAATGTCTTTACTCAAGCAGACTGCTGTTTCAGATGCATTCTTCCGGATTAAATAATCAGTATTTATCTAATCAACTGTCTTACGCTTATGGGTCAATTTTTTTGACCTCTTTGAAACCACAAATGTCGTTCATTGTCTTGTATTGGTTCTCCCACACTTTTGGAAGTTGCAATGTTCAAAAGCCGCACGTCGCTGTAGCGAAACGCGCATAAACGCACATTTGGAAGTCAAAAGTGTAAAAAACTGCCAGGTCCGGGATGTTTTTGCACGTGCCAACTCCGTTTTTCGTGGAATTCTCCACCTTTCAACATGTAGCAAAAACCTAGCATTTTTACGGCGTGGTACATGTGAGCACGGTCTGAAAAATTGCGTTTTTCGTGGCAGAGACAACATTTCAGAGCTTTGACCTTTTAGAGGTGCAAGCGCTCGTTTCCTGAGAGGGGTCGCATTTTTGAAGTTCGGAAGTTCAAATGTTGGATGATGATTTTGCGTGGCAGGTGCAGCACTTGGTATGCTTCGGCTGAACTTTTTCGTGGCAAGCGCGATACTTTGTAGACATGCAGAGGAAAAATCGCAAAACGCAGTGGTACGGAGGTCCCCAGCGCATGCTTCAACTTCAAAAATTGAAGGAGGTCTCGCGGAATTGCTGCGTTTTTTAAGCTTGCAACTTCCCAAATTGCAGGAGGTCTCGCAGAATTGCTTCGGTTTGAAGCTTGCAACTTCAAAATTTGAAGGAAGTCTTGCAGAATTGCTTCGTTTTGAAGCTTGCTCGCGCCAGAGCTTCATTCGTCAGTTAGTCAGTTGGTCAAGTAGTCAGCTAGTCAGCTACTCAGCTAGTCAGTTAGTAGTCACGTAGTCAGTGTCAGTTAGCCAGTCAGTCAGCCGGTCAGTCAGTCAGCGAGTTAGTTGGTCAGGTTAGGTAAGAAGAAGTGACTTAGTCAGTTACTTAGTTAGTTCGTTCGTTAGTTAGTTCATTGGTTACTTAGTTCATTGGTTACTTAGATAGATAGTTGGTTTGTTAGTCAGTTAGGTGGTTAGTTAGTTGGTTTCTCAGTTAGCTCGTCAGTTAGTTAGTTACTCAATGAGTTTCTCACTTACTCAGTAAGGTAGTCAGTCAGTCAGTCAGCCAGCCAGTCAGTGAATCACTCAGTTAGTCAGTCGCTTAGTCAGGTAGCCAGCTAGTCAGTGAGTTAGACATTCAGTCAGTCAATCAGTGAGTCAGTTAGCTAGTTAGTTAGCCAGTTCGCCACTCAGTTAGTTAGTCGGTCTGTCACTCAATCGTCAGCCATTTGGCCAGTCACAAAAATGGATGAGGACCGCTTTGTCTGTGCATCAGCCCGTCCTCCGTCCATCATGCTGTCACATCTCTCCTATAGGCTTGAAACTTTGGAAATTTCCGCCACCGCCTTGTGTGGTCCATATGTGAACATGTAGCCATGAGTAAAGAACAATTCTTGATACCCCGCCTTGGACATGATGCTTTAAGCAAACATGGCCAAACGAGAATTGCTAGGCCTTGTTAGCGGCGTTTTGGTTTTGGTTGTGTTTTGGTGTTGGGTGTTGTGGTGCTTTTGTTGCTGTTGGTGCTGTTGGTGGGTTTGTGGTGTTGGTGGTGTTGGTGGTGTTGGTGAAGGTGTGGTGTTGGTGGTGTTGGTGAAGGTGTGGTGTTGGTGGTGTTGGTGAAGGTGTGGTGTTGGTGGTGTTGGTGGTGTTGGTGGTGTTGGTGGTGTTGGTGGTGTTGGTGGTGTTGGTGGTTTTGG